>PVHX01004372.1:45143-126989 GCA_004024805.1 Geosciurus inauris
AAGAAGAAGAAGAAGGAGAAGAAGAAGAAGAAGAGGAGGAGGAGGAGAAGGAGGAGGAGGAGAAACAAAAATGACTGATTTGGATCTAAAGTTACTGAGATAATACTAATGTCATTTACAGGAATGTGGAATTGGAGAGGTCAGACTGAGGTAGGGGTTAGATAAAATTAGTCAGTCAAGAAAATTTTGATATATGCTGATCACTGGGTAAGATGCCAGGAGTTCAGAAAACAACAAACTACATGGTCCTGGTCCTCATGGAGCTCACAAATAGAGGGAAACATGAATAATCACAGAGAGCCAACTAACAACAATAGATGAAGTGAATTCTATTAAGTTGTCAAAGAAAAAACAACATTTTGTGTTACGGTTTCAGATTTAGAAACTCCCAAGCCACATTTTATTTTTAAATGACTACAGAAAGGAGAAAAAGGTGTAGGCAGCTTTCAAACCTCAGAGACAATCCTGTATTCATAGTTAAAAAGTGAAAGCAACACAGATATTCAACAATGAATGAATGAATGGATGGATAAAATGTGGCACATCCATACACTGAAAAACAATTCTACCGTAAAAATTAATCAAGTATGGATTCATGCTATAGCATAATATCACTCTATACAATATATATTAATATATTAATTAATATGAATATAATATATTATACATAAAATATATATTCATGCTACATGAACCTTGAAAACAGCATGTTGTGTGAAAGAGGTTACAAAGCACCATGTGATTCTATTTATATGAAATGTCCAGAACAGACAAATCCACTGAGACAGAAAACCAATTAATGGTTACCTAGGGCTGTGTATTGGGGAGATTTGGGGGCGAGAGCTAAGAGATGTAGGATTGCATGTCCAGGTGATAAAAATGTGGCCAAATTGATTGTGGTGATGTTTACCCAACTCTGAGTACAGTCAAAGCCATTGAACTGTACAATTTTAATTAGTGAATTGTATAAAATGTGAATTATATCACAGTAAAGCTATTTGTATTTTTAAAATCACCTTATTTGGTAGAATTAAGAGGTGGGCTATAGGAAGGGAAATATTTTTTAAACCCAAGGGAGTTCATGTTAAGTTCAGTTATATCTAAAATGATTAACCATAATTCATATTCATAATTCATGAATAGTCATCTTCTACACTGGCCGTGATTTATGGTTTCCACAATCATCTACATGTGGTAAATGGGTAAAGACACATTCTGTCATTGGGTGATGGAGAGCAAAGCATATGACACTTGATCCCACTTAGGACTTTGCTTCTCAGTGAGTCACATAACCAAGGCTTTGGTTTGTTCACTAAATTCTAAATTCAGCTTCCCTATCAGTATTTCACCACATAGTTTCTAAAAGGCAAAATATTTTTAGTTCTAATTGATGTGCTTTATGGTTTCCCTTTAATGGACACTGATTTCCTTCTTCTAAGAAGACAAATTTTGTTTCATATGTATCAAAGAGGGGTTTTTATTTATTTGTTCTTTTTAGATATATATGATAGTAGAGTGTGTTTTGACATACTATACATACATGGAGTGTAACTTATTCTAATTAGGACCCCATTATTGTGGTTGTACATGATGTGGAGTTCATATGAAAGTTCTGTCCGATTTATTCTACTGTCTTTCCTATAACCATCCCTTTTTCCATCCTTCATTCCCTTTTGCTAATCCAATGAACTTCTATTCTTCCCTCTCCCCTCCCCTTATTATGTGTTAACATCCAGATATCAGAGAAAATATTCTTTGATATTTTGGAATTGGCTGATTTCACTTAGCATGCTAGTCTTCAGTTCCATCTGTTTACCAGCTAATGTGGTGATTTCTTTCTTCTTTATGGCTGAGTAATATTCCATTGTGTGTATATACCACATTTTCACAGAGGGGTTTTAAATAATTTTTTCCACTGGTTGCTGAGAGCCTATAGTTGGGGATCTCATCTAGTCTGGGTGGTCAGGCAATGCCTCCATGAGCAAAGGATATCTGAAGTAGGGTCTGTAGGAGTTTGATAGGCCAAAAGAAAAGAAAGAAACTCAGAGGGAACAGCACTTGCAAGGAAGCAAGATGTGGGGCGAAGGAAACTCTGGTCCTGTTCAGGAATGGGGAGGTATTAATGATGAAGAACCACATACGTGGCATTGCCTGGCTGCTGGTTTTAGGGGCTGTGTTGCTATATTGGAGGTCAGCAGATGGAAAGAGCCTTGAGTCATCATCAGAAGTGACCACTGAGAAGAAAGAAAGCAGGAATTGCCAAGACTAGAGAGACGCCTGCAAGGGAAGGCTGGAGCAGAGGAGCTGATGAAGGAACACCTGGACAGGCAGGAAGGGAGCCAGGGAAGGGCATTCACAGCAATACAAAAACAGAGAGGATTAAGTTTGAGTCAGTTACGTCAGACTCTAGAAATATTACTGAAGAAGAAGGCAGATCAGAAAAGGCCTTGAACTTGTGAATAAAAGCTCAGGAGACTTAGAGTTTGTAATAATTGTCTACCTCTCTCTCCCATATTAAGGCACAGGGTAAGAAGTTGAGAATATTAAGCCTAACCCTGAGTGTCAGGCTGTCAAAATGGGACCAGCAGGATCAAACTGTAATGAACCTGACATGTTTTCTCCTGTAAAGTTAGGCTTTGCTGAAGGAAATAAGTAAAAAGAAAAAATATATTCTGCAGACATATCCACAAAAAAATAGCTCAAAGAATTATTTTATACTACTAAATCAGCTTTTGCTTTAGCATTTTTATTAGACTCAAATAAAAACAAAGGCTAACTTGAAATCCAGGGGTTGGCTTTCCCATTTATTCTCACAATGAGTTTTAACATTGAAACTCCTTTAATCTTGAGCAGGAACTGTTGAGTTATTTGTGGATTTTTCAATGGCTTTTTTTTCTGTGTTCCTCCATTCATTTATTTATCCTTGCATCAACAATTGTTCGGGCCTTACCATATGTAAAGTGGAAGGCTTCACTTCCCTTTGAAACTTAGACCTCCCTGTTGAGTACAGTATTTCCACAAACACAAAGAGCCTCTGATTCAGAGGAAGTGACATGATGGCCTATATCTCAACAGTTCTTTTGCAGAGGACTAACAAGACTTTGTAGGATGACACCATGAAATTAGGTTATAAAACTGATGTGGGGAGTGAAAAGCAAGGAGATAAAAATCCTTTTGAGACATTTATAATACTAATGGAGTAAATCCCTTTTGGGTGTTGAATTAGTTTCACCCCCTGCCCCCCTCCCCAGGATCAAATCCAGGGTCTCCTTAAAGTCACATAAATGTATTATTTTATAGTTCAGAGACCACAAATCCAAAATCAGTTTCACTGGGCAAAGGTCAGATGTCAGCAAGCTGTTGCCTTCTGCAGGCTCTGGAAGAATTCATTTCCTTGCCTCCTCTAGCTTCTGGAGGATACCTGCATGACTTGGCAAATGACCCCTTCCTCTCATCACTCCAACCTCTTGCTACTGGGGTGAAACTCCTATTTTGTCCTTTGACCTTCTTGTCTCCTTCATATAAGGACCCTTATGATTATATCTGGAGTCGGTTAGAATAATGCAATATGATCTTTCCTCTCAGGCTCCTTCATTTAGTTACATCTGTAAGTCCCTTTTGCCATACAAGGTAACATTCACGGTTTCCAGAATTAAGACATGGGAGTCTTGGGGCGGGGCACTATTGCACTATTTAGCCTACCACAGTTATCTTCCCAGCCCTTGATTTCCCTTCTCTAAGAATTACCTCTCCATCTGCAATAGGGATAAAACCCCTATAGCCACACTGATTCTGTGCTTTTTGGCTAGAGTTGTTTGAACTAGGGGTGGATACTCTCTTTGGTGGATCTTTCTTTAGGAAATAGATACCAGCAAGATCCTGCTAGAGTTACCCAACAACTCAGCTGCAGATGGACGCCAAGCTGAGCTGTGGTCTCAGCTCTGTCTCAGTGTGGCTTTTGAATGCATGTGCTAACTTAGTAAGTTGACCATCATTGAGCTGTAAACACTGAAAGGATGGAAGCCAGTTTCACCCATATTTCAGTGTCAAGGTTTATCTTGTTTTTAAAGTTTAAAGATGGAAAAGTTTTGCCAACCATTAAAACTTGCCAATCATTTCTCCCTGTCATTCACAATATCACAAATGGTTATAAAGAGAACCCAATGGGGAAATTCAAAGTTAAGATTAATGCTCCACTTATTGGTATAAGTAAACTCAGTGGTTCATTTATCAGCTCCCACTAAGTTGCATTAACTGTTTCTCCAGATTATAAATCATTCTTATTAAATAAGAGGAATTTCAGTGGAGGCTGAGCATTCTAGCCAGGGAGATGATAATTTATCTGAAATGCTCTTCAATCAGAGGGGCTTGTATCTCTTTGATTCTAAGTTAAAGTTAAAATCCTTCATTGTTACTCATCATGTTCTCCACCAAAACATTTTATTTCACATTGGTACAATAGGAGATATACTAATTTCTCTAATTTTCTATAATTTGTCATTTTATCAATTTATTTTAAATTTTTCTTAAATTCATTTCCATTCCCCGTCACCTCCCACCTTACACTAACCAAGGTTAAACAAAAGAAAAAATTGCCCACTACTGAACCACTCTTAGATCTTTGTCTTTCCCTCCTTTCTTTTCTTTTTTTCTTCTTTTCTTCTTTCTTTTTACAGTCTAGGAGCTTCTTGACCTACTGAGGCTATCATGATGCATGGCACAAGACAAAAAAAAAAAAGTGCTATGCTTTCTATAAAGATTCTAACTGCAATGGTTCAGGCCTGGACCAAATTCTAAATCACCCATTGTCCTTTGTACACATCCGCTGGCCCCCATCGTGTCAGATAACCACAGCTAACATTCTGTGGGCAAACATGGCCCCATTCATTCCATCAAGCAGTGAATAATTCATATAGCAAGTTTTAGCCTGGGCAAAACACACTGACATCAGGAGGCATTAAACTAGAGTCATTCAAGGAACAAAATGGTTATTCATGCTTTCAATGTGAACCATTAAATCTTGCCAGTTAGGTTAAAGAATGAATTAACTCAATTCATCAGACATATCATACTGAGTCCATAAACACAATTGTAGGAACACGTTTCTTATTTGGAGTATTCTTACCTGAGAACGGAAATGCCAGTCATTGTGTTGAGCAAGTCTAAACTGGTTGAGGAGTGAGATATTTCAGGGAACCACTGCCTCCTTAGGGCGCCCCTTAAAAGAAAATGGTTTCCATTCATCATTTTTGTTTCATCTTTCTAAACCACCCACCCCACCCCCTTTCTGATTTAACCACCCAGAGATTTAAAAAAAAAAAAAAAAGGCTCAAGGGCAGCTGGCTTCTCTGTAGCAACCATCCTTTGCCTACAGATGAGAGACTTGACTATATTTAGAGTTTGTTGGCTATTGCTGGAAATGTGTCCACTGTTGGCATTTTTAAAACATGGATAAGAATGGTGGCTACCATGTCTTTGGGGATTTGTTTTCAAGAGCCAAATACACAGAACATCTGATGACCCTGAAAGAGTGTTCCCTTTGGTCCCTTTGGTCCCCAGTCTCAGCACTGGCTCCAGATGAGAAGGGTCTCCCTCAGACATCTGACTTAGCCAAAACTCCCTCTCAAATGGGTCCCTGAAGAGAATAAAGATTTTTTCCAAAAGATGGAGCAGGAAAAAGGAAGTTTCCAAACTGCACATGTAAGTTTTCCAACCAGTTTCCTCCTAACAGCTGTCCCTATCTTTCTCTTCCAGGAGTGGGGAAACCCTTGGCTCTGTTTCCTTAGCACCTGCAGTTGACTCTTTACTATGAACCCCACATGGTTGTGTTGAAGGTTTCCAATCAGAATGAGAAAGCTGGGGGTGGGGGGAGCACTGTTGGTGGCAACCAAATACATGTAGGAGGGAGAGAATCAAAATTCTTGGATGGAACGTCAAGACTGCTATTATTGAGTTGCTTCCTCGCATCACATTATTCCTATTTCCATGATTCCTTCTCCCAAAGTGGTAGGTCTCAGGTAAACATTAAAGTCTCATCAGTTGATATCAGACTTTTTGTATTCAGTATCAGAGTATTTGAAGCAAGACACATGCAGAAGTCGGTGGGGGTGGGAGAGGATTATTGTTTTATTTATGTAGGCTCATTAAAGCCCGCCCCTGAATTTGCTTTCTCAATATCCATATTTTGTAAATGAGGTCCAGAAAGGTTACAGTAAGATATAGGTTATAGTAAGATAAAGGTTCTAGTAAGTAAGGTGTTACTAAGATAATAAGCAGCTAAGCTGAAATTTGATCCCTAGGACTTCCAAGTCTGTGTTCTCTCAACTGTCCCACAAGGCTAAAAGATAATAAAGCAAACTTTCTCTGTAGGAGGAGACAAACATAAAATAAAATTTTAAGTATTTAAGTATCAAACCTACTTTCCAAACTCATCTCTGCTCTGCTGTTTTGTTGCTTAAATCTATAGCCAAACAGGTCTCTCCCTGACCCTGTAACTACCAGTTGCCATTCAGATACATTTATAATCTAGTTAGGAGATATGCATGGGTAGTGAGAACAGATGAAGGATGAATAACAAAATTTTGTTTTCAGAAATTGCTGATTTTCACCATGAACCAAACATTTTTGTATCATCATAAATCTCATTTTCAGTAGAAGAACTAACATGGAAGGTTTTTTTTTTTTTTCTTGTGCAGATGAATAGACACCAGAGCCAAAATTCACAACTTAACACTCCTCAAACTGCTCACTCCAGTGCCGAAACAAGAGGGAAGGGGAGATGGGCAGCTCCAGGTCTTTCATTTTAGGTGGGTAAGTGATTTCAACATAGACTTAACCTTATTCTCTATGAAAGTTTAGTGGGGAAAGAAGCTATAATACATTATTGGGAGAACTGGTGAAATTCATTTTTGTTTTGGTAGTGCTGGGATTGAACTCAAGGACTCACAAATGCTAGGCCAGCACTCTACCATTGATCCACATCCCCAGTCCTGAAATTTGATTAGATAATAGTATTATGTTGATGTTAAGTACTTGAATTTGATAATGATACCATGGATATGTTAAAATAACATTTTAATCCTTAGAAAATTTACTCTAAAGTATTTGATCATAAAGAAGGATAGTATCTCCAACTTACTCTCAAATGGTTCCTTGAAAAGGAATATTAGAGAGAGAGAGAGAGGAGAAAAAAAAAAAAGATGGGATGTAGGGGAGTGGGAGACACAGAACAGGGGTTGGGGGAGATCTATAAAGCAAATGGGGCCAATCATAAACAGTAGATTGAATCTACTGGGGAATGAATCTGGAAAAGAAAATGATGAATTTCTTCATTCATGAATCTGGAGAAAGGAAATTCCTCATGTACTTCTTTTATAAATTTTCTGTCCATTTTTAAGTCATGTCAAAGTACAAAGCCACAAATAAAAATGTTTGAGGAATTAGTTTCAAGATCTGGAAAAACTGACTGATGATTAGAAGGAGAAACAACTTCTGTGATCTCCCAGGGAAAGCCCCTCAGTGTAAAGCTGGAGAGGCTGAGGTCTGGAAGCCGGTGAGTGCCTAGAGGAGAGAAAGGAAAGTCTGGACGCCCAGCACACAGAGCCCACAGGTCCCCGTGGGGACATGCTTCCAACCCTCTGCAGCTTTTCCCTCACATACTTTTTCTTGAGTGTTTACAGGCTGACTACCTTCTTTGACTTCCTCAATCATTTTTATACACTCAAATCAATTTCATACACTTTTCAAAATGAGTGTTCCCCAGGTGGCACATTCATTCTGCAAGATTTTAGTAGATGACATCTGTACCCCAAAAAGCTTGGGAAATATGAGGCCAAACAAGGTAACATGGACATCATTACAGCAGGACTTTTCAGGGCCCTTAGAATGCTACTGTGCTCACCGTGGGCTGGTAGGGTGAGGATAATATGTTTTACAAACCTATTTAAACAAGGAGTTTTAGGAGCCACACATTCTAACACATTGTAGAAAAGCTGATGTAGCAGTCAATGGGTCATTACTGAATGCTGCATGACAGATACCACATGTCATTCCTCTACTATTTCCTAGACTATTGGAATTCTTATATGGTGTTAAAGGAGGAGTGGCAGATAGGGCTGAGTCCTAATTTTACCTTTGAATTTACAAACTATGTCCATGGACAAGTCAGCAAATCCCCTTGAGTCTGTTTCTTCCTCTTTGAAAGGGAGGCAGTATCTGTATTTCAGAGTTCTTTGTGGGTGGTGGATATTATTTGTGGATGTTCTTCTTGCTCGACAGGTCCCCTTAAATGTATATGTAGCATATGGCTTGTAGCAATAAAGGTGGGGGAGCACTCTAAAAAAAATTAAATACTGCCACAGACTGTGGGAGCATACAAAGGAAGCAGTTTGCATAAAAGGTGACCTGGCAGAGTTTTGGAGAGAACTGTGCAATTCCAAACTCAGTAACAACTACCTTTGCAAGTCCATCCAAAAAGAAGGAACAGTATGGGAATTGGCAGATGCTCAGAATTGTTTAAGACACAAATGGGAAAATATGCATATGTGATTTGGTTTGCTCTTCACTGGCAAGGAAGACTGATATAATTAATACCTCCATCAACATGCTGCACTATGTCTTAACTGAGAGGTCTCAGTGGCTGGCAGGGACAGCTTTTCTCACATCCAGCCCAGGTCAGGGAGATTAGTGGTGCCGTCTGATGCTCATTATATGGCCACAACTGGGTCAAGCTATTCAGGCGCTATCTGCTTTATATGTAGCCCAAGCCATCGTTGATGTGTTTCCTAGCTACCATCACAGGCCGAAGTTTTTGGTACTCCATGGATACAAAACATTTGACCAATCACAAAACTCCCTTAAATATATTATTTAATTTTATTTAATTTTGTTCTTCACAACTCTTTGAGTTGTACTCGACCAATACTACTTGCCATCATACTTGCAGAGAGGAAGACACTAAGGGCCCAGGCTGGTAGGTATATTCCTGAAGCGAAGTCACAATGCTGAGATGGGTTCCCTCTCACACCTGGTGGCCTTTAACATCTACCATCTCAGCATCTCGCCACAGATTGCACAGTAATGACCAGAAGGCTTTTTCTCTTTTTAGTCATAAAGAGTGGTGCTTTCCCCAGTGTGGTAACCCAAAATATCCCCCAAACATCTCCTGACTTGAGTATTTCAGTGTTGAAAACTGTATCATTAAAGAAGTTTCCTGATTCCTTTTTTTTTTTCTTTTTTCTTTTCTGGATGCCTTAGCTTACTATGCAAAAATCATCTAGAAGGCCACACTTGAAACAAATCAGCAAGAAGGTGAGAGCCAAAAGCCACTGGCAAAGGCCCTCTCTGCTGAGACCTAGGGTAAACCAGATCAGAACTCCAGGAATGGAGGGAGGGAATGCTATGCTGACTGAGAAGGCAGGGGGCGGCTTGAACCAGACGGGCTTTCTTCCTGGTGGTCAAGAAGTCATAGCATGGCAAAGACTCCCATGTGCCTGTGTGCTGGATGAATTTGGCTAGAAGCACTTCTCAGAGGTGCTGCTCCTCTAGGGTCCAGGAAATATCTGCTTGCGCATGTGAATTCCAGAGAGGATGGGAGGCTGTGTTGAAGTTCAGGATCCTGCAGAACCCAGAAGGCCACAAGCCAAGGAAAGGAAGTGGTGGAAACAATTAAGAAATCTAAGCAGAAACGGTTGCTGGAGAGAGGGCTGCAACTGTTCTTTCGACCACATCCGATATTTGCTTCAAATTGTTATGCAGGACAGTAATTGTCTCCTGGGAGGGCAAGAGGCAACTGGGCTGAGTTGGCCTCTAATAGGTTTCAACAGCAAAGCACCCTCATAAATACTGCATATTGTGAAACCAGAATTTTCTCCTTTTCCAATGGATCTCTCCCAACTCTCCTCCTTTAATTAAAGAAATGTGGCTTACCAAGAAACGATACCTCTTCATAAAGCATTAAGTATGGATTAAGGGGGAAATAAAGAAAAGACAATTCTATGATGAAGAAGCAAGTGTTCAATAAACTATTCATGCAGAAATTGTGACATATAATTAATTGTACTTATCATTGTTAACATATATATTCCCCAGCATCACCCAGCTGATGTGTAACAAAAACGTGTCCTCGGGAGTCCGTGGATAGCCTAGAATTCAAATGCACCCATCAGGACTCAGTCTGGAGAGAACATTTGTTCTCATCAGCCCTGCCTTCTCACCAACCCTGATTTATTACCTGCACCAACCCCTCCAAATTTATCCACACTGCATTTTCTTGTGCCATCTGGTGGATTCCAAGTGAATTTGCAGCAGGATCTAAAACAGTCCACTTGCTCAAGCGCTGACTTGCTGGATTTCAGAACTCACCACAGAGAACCTTGATGACTTCTAACGTCTTAATTTACTTGGTCTTTTCCAATTCATTTGCTTGTGCTTTTTCCACATCTATTTTTGACTTTTTCAAAAGTCGTTTATATTTTTGAATGAGCAAAGCACACACATGGCATATAATTTGAAGAGTGCATTTGGTAATACTGAGTGTCCCTCCTGTGGCTGCACAAGCCACCCTGTCATCCACATCCCCCGTGGATAGTAAGGACGAGATTCCCTGACCAGTAAAAGACTGACTAAAAGAAATAAGACGGCGAAAAACCACAGAACATAGTTTCAAAACCCAGGGGTAGGACGAGCCCAGATGGTTCTGACTTCTGGCAACTGGCATCTGGCAAAATGGCAAAATGGACCCCATGTGTGTTTTATTTATATCGGATGACATCAAAGACTTTCCATACAACATTCTTTCCCAAGGTAGGAAGAAGATGGAGACAGGTGAGCTAACTCAGTGCCTAAGGGGGTATACCCATTCCCTGTGATGCACTAAGAACTCACTTAGCAGAGCGGAAGAGGCTGGCACTTGCATTAGGCAGACCTGGCCATGGAATGCCACGGCAGGTTCAAAATGCCAGCCCATCTCTCTCGTGGCTACAATGCCAAAGAGAAGTCTTTTCATGCATTCCACGGATGGCTCCCTGCACCACCCATTTTTTTTTTTTACATTATTCCAGCACCTGTAGCACATGTTTATTTTTAACAATTGTTAGTGTGTCCTACATCTTGATTTGTTCTACTTATTTTTCACTGAACTTAGTTGAGAGGACTTTCCATGTGTAGACTACTATCTCCTTGTTTTAGGCAGCCACCTAAAGCTCATTTACATGCTATGATATGTACTGTCCAGCCAGTCCCTTTTCTACAGATCCTTAGGCAGTTTTTAACTTCCCACTATTTAAAACAGTACCATTAAGAATATGTCATGTCCAGTGCAGGTCTATTTGCAAGATGACACCTCGTAGTGGAATTTCTAAATCAAAAGGTGCTTTATTTGTTAACTAGGCATTCTCAAATCAGTTTGCAAAGAGCAAGTAACAAATTACACTTGTACTAGAAATGTACCAGCATGCCTATTTTCCTAGACACTAGGTAAATTTTATCTAACTTTTTTGATTTTTGTCCATGTGATAGGTAAAAAATTGTATCATATTATAATTTTATAATATTTTCTTTTAACTTAGAATGAGGTTGTCATTTCAAATGCTTAAAAATATTTATATTTTATTTGGTCACTGATTTATCTGTCCATTTTTCTACTGAGTTGTTGATTTGCTTATTTACTTGTAGGAGCTCCTCATATATTAACAAATTATTCATATATATATAAAAATGGAATTTTTCCCAATTTGCATTTATCTTTTCTTTTTGTTTAGAATTTTATTTCCCCATGAAAGCGTACTTTTTTAATTATCAAGTTTGTCTTTACACTGAATATTCAAATCATTTTATCTAATTTAATGCCTTTTAAAAACTATTAGTGTTTTCATTGTGTATCTAAATTAATCAGTGGAAAATTATTATCTGTATAAAATTCAGTTTTTCTATCCTGGAATATGGTGTTCCCCCTTTCTTGTTGTATTATTTTATGTCCTTTAATAGCATTTTAAAGTTCTCCCCATGTAAGTTTTGCACTTTTGTATGTGGATATGAATTTTTTCCTAGGTACTCTGTGGTTTTTGGTAATGAGCTCTTTTCTGCCATTGTATGTTCCAGTGAAGTTTGGGTTATATAGAGGCTATTGATTTCTATATGTCAATTGAAATTGAACTTTAAAAACTGATTTTAAAAAGTTTGATTAGAGGGCTGGGATTGTAGCTCAGTGGCAAGAGCACTTGCCTTGCATGCGTGGGGCACTGGGTTTGATCCTCAGCACCACATAAAAATAAGAAAATAAAATAAAGATATTAAAAAAAATTCCATTAAAAAACATCTCTCTAATTCCATTAGAGAGATGTTTTGCTAAGTTAAGGAATTTTTCACCTATTTTTATTTTATTGAGTTTTTTTTTTAAATTGGAAGTTGATGTGACCACCAATGATCAATTCTCAGCCTCATCTTACTGAATCTCTCAGCACATGTGACACAGTTGATCACATCATCTTTCAACGTACATTTCTCTCTCTCAGCCTCTGCATCACCTCGCTTGGTTTTTCTTCCACCTCATTAACCATTCATACCTCTCAATCTTATTTCCTAGTTTGTCCTCATTTTCCTGATCACTTCATGTTTGAGACCATAGAGTTCATTTTTGAAATTCTTATTTGTCTGCTTATTTAATTCTACTCTCAGGGGCTTAAAATATCATTATCAATGGCTCCTACATTTAACTTCCCAGTCCAGACCTCCCTCCTGAATTCCAGATTAACACATCCAATTGGCACTCAACATCCTCTTTTGGCATCTAACAATCATCTCAAGATGAATACAGGTCAAGCTAAACTCTTGATCTTGCCTCCAGGCCTCCTGTAGTCTTTCCTGTCTCCCTGGTGCATTCTGTTTTTTCAGGTGCCCAGGTTCCAAACTTGGAGATCTCCTTGATTTCTTTCTTCCCTGACATTGTTCCATCAGGAATTGCTACTACTTTTACCCTCAAGACATATTTCAGAATCTGATTGCTTCTCACCTGCTCCATTTCTTCTGTGCTGGTCCAAACCCTCATCAGCTCCTCTTTAGATTGCTTCAGCAGTTTCTTGACTAGTCTCCTTTTTTCCATCCTTGGCCACTAGCAGTCTATTCTCAACACAACAGCAAGACGGACTCATTAAAACATTACAGATCACATCAGCTCCTCTATTTTCAATCAGAATAAAAGCCAAGGAACTTGTAAGGGTCTCTCACCTTGCCAGCCATTGCCATTACCTCCTCCACCTCAGATTTCATCTCCTGTCACTCACCATATGATCACTCCATTCCAGCCATTATGGCCTCTTGCTGCACCTTGAACACGCTCCCTTCTAGGACATTCTCACTGGCTATTCTGCCTTCCCAGAATAGGCTTGGCTCAAAACATGGCAGGCTGTTTCTCTTACCTCCTTCAAGTTTCCCCTCCAGAAATGATCTGCCCGTCTGCCTTTATTTAAAGTTACACCCTAGAATTTTCAATGCCCCTTACCCTCCTCTATTTTTTCTTATAGTACTTACCACATTCTATGATTAGATTTTCAGTTATTTATCATGTTTATTATTTTTTAAAATTTTTTAGCTGTAGATGGATACAATATCTTCATTTTGTTTATTTTTATGTGGTACTGAGGATCAAACCCAGTGCCTCACGCATGGGAGGCAAGCACTGTACCACTGAGCCACAATACCAGCCCCTTATTATTTCTTATCTGTCTCTTCCAACAAGAACATAAACTCTGTTAGTACAATAATCATTGCAAGGTTATGCACAGATTTAAATATCTAAACAATGCTTGGTATGTAAAAGGCATTTAATAGATATTATTGTAATGAATGAATGGTAGACTCTTTTTTATGGCCCAATTTGTCCTTGGGAAGTCTGTGTCCTTGACCCTGAGAGTGGAGGCCATTCCCAGCCCAGCTTCTTTCCTTGCTGTACTCTCAGAACTTTGAGCCTCAGCCATATCCTTTTAACCTCAGATGGCTCAGGTTTCACTCTACACCAGCCCATGGCGTTCAACAATCAACAGATACAATCAATCTCTGAGGAAGCTTCCCTTATCTGACTTGAAGCTTCCCTTATCCCACCTCACCTTAGCCAAAATGATGGAGGAAAGAGAGACTCACATGGACCCTTTTTCCAAAGCAAACTTTAACATCCGTGATGTTAGAGAACATTTTGGAACATCCCCATCTTTTTTGAAAGACAGGAATTGTGATCAATTAAGAAGGACATAACTGGGCCTCAGATGACTCCTTTGTGAGTCCTGCTCCCCTGATCTAGCATCTCTGTTTAAAATGTTGGTGCTATTCTGCCTTTGACTTGGTATTTCAGTCGAAGCTGAAACAAGGAGAGTCTTATTTTAATATTTTGTTACATAAGATTTTGTAACTAACATAAAATATTATGTTGTGTGTTTTTAGCTTACAGTGAATGGTTTCAAAGGTGTGTTTCATGGTTTGATTTTTCTCAATTATCATCATGTTTTCCAGGGATATCCATCACAACGTATGAAGACATGGGCCATTCATTTTAATTGTTGCCTAGTGTTCCCCTGCATACTATAGTCTATTTATCCATTCTTTAATTCCTGGATATTTCATTTGCTTTCAATTTTTTTTACTACCAAATGCAACAAGCATCCTTGTACATATTCCCATGGGTGCGTGTAAAGTGATATATTCAGGATATATATACTTAGAAGTGAATTTGTTGAGTATGCACACTTCCAATTTTAAGAGTCATTGCAAAATTGCTCCCTATACTCCCACAAGCTAGAATTCCTCTTTTTCTAAATATTCACACCCTGCCAACACTGGTTACGGTCACAATTCTTAATTTTTTACCAATTTATTTAATATAAAGTAGCATCTCATTGTTTAAGCTTGAATTTCCCTGATTGCCAGTAAGGGTAAGCATCCTTTCACAGTTTTAATTATAATTTTTACTGAGATCATTATAGATTCATTTGTGGTTGTAATAAATACTAGAGAGTCCTTGTGCATTCTGCCCAGTTTTCTCCATGGTAACATTTTGCAAAACTATAATACAACATTGCATGAAGAATATTGACATTAATACATCCAATCATATTCGGATCTGTGCAATTTTGATTATTTTTTTATATGAGAGAGAGAGTGATTAAATTTTACATTTTCTATGTGAAAACCAAGCTTTCCTGTGCAGTAATTATTACTTAGACCTAGGGCCCATATGTGTTGATTTCATTCCTAGGCTTACTGTTCTGTTCTGATGATCTGGTTATCTATTCCTGCACCAATATCATGTTATTTTACCATAGCTTTATACTTAATCTTGATATCAGGTAGCACAAGTCTACACTCTGTTCATCTTTAAGGACAGTTTTAGCTATTGGCTATTTTTATTTATCTTCTCACTTCTTATAAATATAATTTCTAAAATTTTATGAAAAATCCAATTCATTTCTTATAGACAAAACTGATTTTTTGAGGAGGCGGGATTGTGCTCAATTAAGGACATAACTGGGCCTCAAATGACTCCTTTGTGAGTCCTGCTTTACTGGGCGACTACTGGGGACTGTGGATTGAACCCAGGAGCACTTAACCACTGAGCCACATCTCTAACCCTTTTTATTTTTTATTTTGAGACAAGTCTCACTAAATTGCTTAGGCTGGCCTTGAACTTGCATCTATCTTCCTGCCTCGGCCTCCCAAGCCACTGGGATTATAGGCATGCACCACCACATCAATGAAATATAAGCAGTACTTCGCTGAAAAGCAGTAATCAATGGACAATTTATAGACTAGAAATTGTCCATTAAATACTGCTTTTAGCTTCTATTTCAAAATGTAGTACTATTGTTTTCATTCAGTACTAAGTAGTTTTTAATTTTCGAATTTTTCCTCTTTAAGTTTTTTATAAGTATGTCCTGGTCCCAAAGATACAACAGTTGCTGTTGTTTTTAACTATCTTTTTATTATTTTCTAACTCAGTTATCTCAATGTGGTTAGAAAGCATGGCTCATACAGATTCTTTGGAATTTCTGGAGACTCATCTCATGACCTAATATGTGATCAGTTTTTATAAATAGTGCTTAGAAAAAATGCAATCTTGGTCCATTGATAATAAGATTCTACATCTACCATTAAATCTAGCTCTTCCATTGTACAAATCTGTATTTTTACTAATATTTTTTGTCTACTTGATCTATCAATTTCTGAGAGAAATGTATTAAAATCTCCCATTCTGATTCCAGATTAGTCTCCCTTTGTCATTCTCTCACATTTTGTTTGTGTTTTGAGGTCATAAGGTATATGCAGGCTTGTGATTTACACATCTTCATGAAGGATTGCTAAACTGCCCCTTTGCTTTCAAAGGTCCACAGTTCCCAGAAAGCATCTGCTTGTTCAGTAATCACATTAGTTCCAAAATATTCTGAACTGCAAATGTTAGAATACCATTGAACTGCTTCTCACTAAGGCCACTCTGCATAGTGTACATCTTATTTATGTATTCTATACACAGGTACAGTGCACAAAGAAGAAAAGCATATTTTGGATCTTTATCATTATAACCTTCAATTTTTTTTTATTATTTGGTTTAAATATTTGAATTTCTATGAGTCACTGTCGGGGAGGTGAGGGAATGCCAGGGAATACTACGAATTCAAAAGAAAAGTCTCTCTTTCCTCAGCCCATGTTGGTCTCATCAGCGTCCTCACTGTCCTCCAGCCACCCAGAACTTGAAGGATTTGACCTTTTCCTGTGCACTTAGGCAAACTCCAGTCCTCAGAAAAGATCTGACTCAAGCCCCATGTGTCCCAGCACGGTCTATGGGAAAGAGCTCAGAGATCAGCTTGTCTTGGAATCAGATCCAGGCATTGGTACCTAATTGCTATGTGATTATAAATAAGTTATGACTATGTGCTTTCTGGGTCTTTGTTTTTACATAGATTAAATGTTGACAATGCTTACTTCAGAGGCTTGTTTGGATGATTAAATTTTCTAAGAAACAATGGGACACTCTGAGAACTTTGTTATTTCCTCTTTGTTTTTCCTTCATTAAATTTGTTACCCAGAGAAACTTTTATACTGTGATTCTGTCCATCTCTGACCTCACATCAATTAGAACCTCAAAGTTTAGTACACATTGGTTTTTATGTTTTCATGCAAATGAGTTTTATATCCCTAGTTAAATTAAGAAAGCTCTGTGAAAACATAGAATATTTTCTCTTTATGTCTCCCACAGGTCTTAGACCTGTCACAGGAGAGAAAGGAGTTGAAGCTCCAAACCTCAATTTTGTGTTCCAATGAGAGAAAATTTAAAGTCAGACGCCAAAAGTTAAGCAGGAGAATTTTATTATAAATTCAAGTAACGTTAGCCTAAGCAGAGAGCACTCTCAGAGAGTGGGTTATCTCCCAGCAGAGAACAATAGAGGAAACAATGCTGTCCCCAAATTTATTACCTTTTGATGTTTGCCTTGAGAACTGGGGACCACCGTCTGCACTCTTTGCCAATCAAGTGTTCAACACCTCCTTCACATGAGAGGGTCAAATTTCCAACCCTAGTTGGTCCTCTCTGGAACTGTCAAGGTGGCCATCCTCTACAGGGGGCCTTCATTTACAAGTCAATACTATGTTGATGTGAGCACTGGGTCAGTGGCTGATCAGAAGTTACCTTAGAGTACCTGTTACTAAAGAAACTTTCCTTCTGAAATAAATGGAGATACCTATGGACATAACTCCTAGCTTTATCCTGACTCCGGTGGATTCTGTCAATAGTGAGTCCTGTTAATCCTTCTTCCTTGATGTCTTTCCCAATTAGCTCCTTTTGTTTCTATTTGCTTACTCTCAAGGTCTGTGTATCTGAGATTTTTTTTCTACAAATTACCTTCTCCAAGTTATTTACTCATCTTCCTTGGAAAGGAATTTAAAGATACTTTAGAGGTAACCTACGCCGGTGACCTTGCCATGCACTGCTCATTGCTAACTACCTATAGGACAATACTGAGTGCATAGTAAGACACTTCAAAAATAGTTGCTTGTTGATAGAAGGAATACAATAAAATGATATTTTATGCCTGATTAACCCTTCTTATCTTATTCAACTGTTGGTAGTAATACAAATAGCAGAGGAAACTACCCTGCAGTAGAAAAGAAAGGAGCCGACATCACCAAATCCTTTCCCCAAGTCAATCTCGCTAACAAGGAGGAACATAAACAAATGGGGGAGAAAGTGAAACATAAACCCATAGCTTCTGATACCAAGTTTTCTAGGAAAAAAAGTTTAAATCTCTTCACCAATTTTGACCTTGCAAAGGAGAATCTGAATGATTTCTTTCCTTAGGAAGGTTTCTATTGTAAGAGGCATAGGTTTCCCAAGTACAAGAAGAGAATGTGGGCAGTTCTCCATGTTCAACTGTGAGCCTTTCTGTATCACCTCTCCAACAACAGAGATTAGCAGAGGTCCAGGAACACAAGCTTCCAAGGGATGTTTGCAAATGGATAATGGAGTGAAGAAACGAATGGTACAAATACAACTATATAAACTTGAGACGACGTTTACCCCCATGCTGGGTTTGAAGTCTCCCCGTCAGTGCTGTCTATGCCTGTAATGCACTACTGTAGGCTATGGCCTCACCCCTTGGAGCTCTGAGATACCCTCTGTCAACAGAGCAAGGAGGGACCTGCAACGTCTGCTACAAGTACCTGCAATATCTACAACCCGGTTCCTTTGGATGCTGATCTAGGCCAGGAGACACTGGCTATGGAAAAAAAGTGAACAGCAAGGAATTATGCTCTTAGTATTCTGCCACATTTCCTTTTTGTGGTTCTGTGCCCTTCTTTCACTTTCTGCCTCAAACTTGTAGTTCACACCCAGCTAAGAATCAGCATTTTACCCACACCCTACAAAGAGAGGAAGAAGAAGAATCTGGTGCATTGAAGACAGGGAAATAAGATGAGGTAGGAATGGGAGTCGAGGAGAACAGGGAAGGACAAAAGGTTCTAACATCTATTTTATTCAGACCAAATTGGAAACATTGTGCTGGCTATTTTTTGTATGTTATCTTTTTTAATCTCCCCAATAACACTACGGCATCCATATTATTATGTCTACATAATAATAAGTAAAGTAAACTGAAAAAGCTCATATGGCTAGGAAACGACCACACATCTCATATGGTTAGGAAAAGCTCATATGGTTAGGAAAAGACCACACATCTCAAACTCAGGTGTGTCTAATTCAAAACCCAAAGTCTCTCCACGACAGTAGCCAAGTAAATATCTTGGTTAATTTTTGAAATGGTATTAGAGAACTACTGTTCAATACTAGCTTAAAATACACTGAACACAAAAGCTCGTGACATATGTAAATTATTTTTTATAGATTCAACTTCTTGATTACTTCTCCTGGGATTTGCTAAAGGCACAGTTTTATTCAGTGAAAATCAGAGACACAAATAAAGAAATATATCCCATATGCATACACGGGGATTTTTGAAAATGTTGCATTAATGAAATGCATTCCTTGCAATTTTGTACAGCATGTTGAGCTATGTATTTTTAACACAGTGAGCATATCATATAATATCATTGAATGTATAGTGTCTTTTTATATTGATTATTTATTCATATTGTAAAATTATCTATGTTTCCAGACTTTATGGCCATCCTGTATAATCCAGAGGCATTTATTGGTTGAGTCCAAAGGAATAACTGAATGATTTTCAGGCAGAATGAGAAAGAAGTAGGACAGATATTATTGAAATAGCAAGGACTCCTAAAATCATATTATATAAGTGAACTGTTCTTCATTCTAAGATCCTTTTATCTAAGATAGGATTGATTCTGGACTACTTTTCACCTTAATGTTAATCAAAGGTCTGACTATATTGACATGCCATGCTGAATCTACAAACTTTTCAGGAAAAGGACTTTAGTGAGTGCCTTACCATCCAAACTCATCAGAGAATGAACAGTGCTGTGTTCTTGTCATTGACCACTGTGGGATTATCCGAGGGGCTATACTCTGATTACTCTGTTCACTCTGCCTCTACCCCTCCACTTTAGCATCCTTGACACACACAAAAATAAATAAATAAAAATAAAAATATAAAACAGCAAAGACTAGCAAAATTAGGAATGGAAGAGTTAATTAAGTTGTGTTCCTTAGCATAAGTCTCTAACATCGATCTTGAGTCTCGATAAATGCTTATAACTCATCACTACTAAGAATCTAATTAGACATTTATTGCTTATGTAATTCCAAATTAATGGCATAGCAAAAAGATTTATATCTCACATATTTGTTACACCTCAGCACTCTTCATTTTAATAATCAATTGATATTTCATTAACATGCATTAACTATCCTATTAAAATTAAATTAAATGCTATTCTGATTTGATTTTATTAAATAAATGCTGGCAACACTAATGAGGTGCAGGCTACTTAAATCATGGCAGGACAGCCAAACTTGGGCCCTTTTGTTAAGTGAAGTAATTTCAGAGTGAAGGAAAAAAAAACCAAAGCAGATGGATTTCTGAAGTTGATCATTTTATAATATGGACTTTTCAGTCATGATGGATTTTCTACCAACTTTTCAAGACTTAAAGAAAGTTTCAGAATGTTGCCCCTTCCTAGTAAGACTGCTAAATATGAATTTAAAACAAAAACAAAAACAAAAAAGCACCTTCACCCTTGCCCTAAGTCGTAAGGTCACTGATTTAGGGGAGAGCAAGACAGTGTTGCTTCATGAGAGGAATTCAGTTCAGCCCCTCTGGTTTTGGCAAAAGTATATCTGAAACAAACAGAACTGGACTTCCTCAAGCAGTCAAGTATTTCTTTTTGGGTGGGGAACTGGATTTTGTTTCACCAAGGGAGTGAAACATAAGAAATAAATTACACAATAAATATTCATTCATTTAACAATAATTGAGTACCTGCTATGTCCCAAGCTAAGCAGAATACAATCCTATCTCAGAAACAAATATTCTGAAGCCTCTTCACTATGACAGGTTCTAGGAAAAATGCAAAACATAAGGGGGTAAGCTGTGCCCTCTAGAAGTTTATAGTGTCATTAGGGAGAAAAGTCATAGATGTGTGAAAGTTACCTGGAGCACCCACATCAGGACAATTGGTCTTTCTAAGGTCATCATATAGCACAAGTGTCTTGTAAAGCACCTGTCGTGTAAAACATTCTTAATAAATGTGTTCCGTGGATGAAATCTTCTCCATACTGTGGACCCATGATTCTTTCAACCCAAAGCCTCACCCAGAAGCATGACATTTGAAGTTCATATTTCCACAATGGCAGGTTCTTGGTCATAAAAATCAAAGGAAATTTAGAATAGTTGGCAACAGTATCTAGGTGCTAGAAACAATAGATTTTTTGAAAACATAGTTTTAACCATGTGTCTTGGCAAACAATTCCATTGGCAACTTTTCACTTATGTGCTGCCAAATCATGGTTGACACATACAGCTTGTTTTTCTACAACTGAGAATTCATACCATTCCAGCAAGATCTGTAACTGGAAGCATGAACTAAAAGAGTAGGGAACCATACACATCCTAGTTATCATAGGACTGTCTTCATTGTTATTTGTTTTATTGATGCAATTATTAATAGCACCAACTTTCACTCTTAAGAGTGTCCAGATTCAGGTGATAAATTATATAATCACCATGAGTACAGGAGCTGAGCCAGAGGCATAGGGCGGGATTTCTGGTTAAGAAGGTAGACTGCACACACTGCTTTTACCTCCCTAATTTTGTCAGCTGTGTTCTTCTTTACATTTGGTTAAGATTCTTAGTGCTGCAGTTCTGTAGTATAAATGTCACCTATGTTTCTTGATATGCTGAATAATTAAGAGTAATTGCAATTAATTATATTACTAATTACCAAACTTTTGTTTTCTCTCTTTGTGGGAAGACTATATATGTCTTTGAACAACAAAATTCTACTAAAATTCAGCCTCATGTCAAGGAACCAAATTAAGGGGTTGCTGCCTGCCTCTGTTGAAGCATCTCAACCTACATCCAGAAAACCCCTTTGATTAGACTCAATAACTGAAAAAGAGATTAAGGGTGTGGGTCTCCTAGGGAAGTCTGATGGATGCAAGGTACTAGTGATTAAACATGTTTAGAGAGGTTCTAATTCACGTTTAGGAATTCTTTGACAATAATCAAAGAGAAAAGACTAAGTTTAGGAAGTATGGTGCTACCAGTAAAGCCACATGAAAGAGACTATGCAAGACAGAGAACAGCCTTGGCCTCTTCCCAATCCTGCTTGAGCTGAAGCGGGGAGAGAAAGTTCTTTAGCCCCCAAGGAGGTCATGCTTTACAATTCTTTCTTGAGATGTAACTAGAGATAATAGAGGAAAAGAGACTTGACAAGGTTAGGGTTAAGGGATAAAGAGAAAATGTCTAGGTAGCTATTTCCCAAAAGTTGAATCAAGGCTTAGTCAAGGAATACTTCCCACTCTTAGACAACATCTGCCTACAGCAATTTTAGCATTGGTAGAAACTGGTAATAGCTGCGTGTCTCCTGTTCCTCACCTTTCCAAGTGGTGGGGTGTTTATTAGGATCACATCCCTGTGCTGCCACTGCTGATTAGGTATGGGAGGGGAAGACAGATTCTCCTGGTGTTCTCACAGGTTTAGATCTAGACAAGATGCATCCATACATGATATACAGACAATCTCATTTTACCCAGAGACCTTGCCCTTTATCTTAGAATGAAAGTAGGGACCAATTTACTGTTTGGCATTTCTAGTTGTCCTTTTTAGAGGAGGAATGAATGTGTTCAGCATATTGGAAAGGCAGGATACTAAATAGTTGAAGAACAGAAAAGGGGACTGTGGAAGTTTGTATTACTATCCACCAGATATCCCTGGGGTGCCACCTGTGTGAAGATATACACAGAAATCCTAGGTTGAACACAGGAGAGAGGGTCACAATATAAATCACCATGTCTCTTCTTTTTGCTATGAGTTTGACAATGTTTCAGATACTATCTGGGTCCAAAAATGAAGATAATCTACATCTGAACTTCAGTTGAACTGCAATGAACATCTACTCTGACAAAGAAACCAACTTTTGGTGATGAAAGCCACAGACAGTTGGGGTCATTTGCAGCATAACTTTGCTTATACTGACTATCAAAACAAGAAAAAATGCTAACAATATTATGACAATGGAAAGATCATTCACCATTATGCTAATTAATGTGACTGGGTCTATAATGAAGGAGGTATAATCCACATGCCCAAAAGAAAAGGTACTAAGGATTTAGTGATGCAAAATCTTGCTATATTTGTTTCATATTTGAAGTGAGACTTTCTTATCTAGCATTTAGTTTTTCCTAGACTTTCTAGTTGTCTTTGTTTTTTTGTTTTTTCTCTGGAAAATTGTGAGATTTTGGTGTTCTGAATTCTATCCCAATGGCTCTAAGATGTGTTTATCTTCACGTATTTAGTTTTGAATATAGTCCCATTCTCTGCACTGCCTGATCTCAAAAGTCAACCCCAGGATTTTGTTTATTATTTAACTCTCACCACATCCTATGTCTTACTGAGGTTTTCTTATAATTTACTTTCAGTTATTTCTCTACCATCAGACTATGAGCCATTTGAGTACAGGAACTGAGTCTTGCCTCACATTTTTGCCTCTTACTATATCTAACATGGTAACTGGGGCAAAAAATGGTTTCAATAGCAAGGTGTTGAAATTTTTACTTTCTATATGATTCCTGGTGACAAAAGTAGTTCATTATAAATTAGTAAATTAGATTTTAAGAGATAATTTTTTCATCTTCCCGTAATGTATAATGGATATTGTCCACTAAATAACTGCAAGGCAGGCCCAAAAAATGAATGAGTTCCAATATGTAACTATCCTAATATCACGAAGCAGTTTATGGTGTTTCTCTGCTTCCTAAGATTCAGATATTATGAGAGGCACTATCATGACCTAGAACAGAAGTATTTTAATTATAGGAAAAATTCAGATCAAGCTGTTAGCACAGTTAGACATCTAATTTTACTTCCTTAACTATTTGATGTATGCACTCAAACTTCTCTCTAGAACTTCTATAGAGGAAGAACTAGATAACTTCTATGGAAGAGGAATTAGAGAAGTCCATCAGTAAATTTCCTAGCCCAAGATCTTGGTTGGTCTCAATGGCTTATTTAGCATCAGATGCAGAAAAATTTCCTTCTCTAGATCACAGATTAACTATGGTCTTAGAGTCTCACAAAGTGAATAAGTATATGGTAGAATTTCAAGGCTGCATGAAATTTTTTCATCACTCCAAAATATCTACCAAATTTTTAGAAAATATCTCAAATTAAGCCTTTAATTCTTTAGCCTAGATGTTTTTAAACACAAACTTTTTTTTTGTTCAATACCTGGGAGGAGGATGGTGTAGAATTCTGGTTGTGTCCCACCTTGCCTCCCAAATCAGGCTCTGTAGAAATTCTATGGAACTTAGATGGTTCTGAGGAATGCAGTTTGAAAACCATGGCAAACTCAAGGCTATATCTCCCTATTTGAATAAAATAACTAAAATATGTCATCAGTCAATGATACCTCAAGGTAGAGGAGTTTGGGGTCCTTTCCTAAAAAGGTTTTTCTCCTGAGTAAGGAAAAAGCACAGAAGACACTGGTCCTGAGACACAGAGGCCTTCGCTACTCTCTCACCACAGAAAACAATCATGGAATACAAAAACCAAAGGATTTTCTTAGTGGTCACACTCCAATCTTGCTTACCATTTTACAGCATCCTAATACCCTTCAGACATAGGAGTTTCAGTATGATCCATCTGACTTTGAAAAGGGGCTCCATAAATACAAATTGAATTGAAGTTTTAGGCAGCCAAGAGTCTACTAGCTTTCTGGGAGATTCCAGTCTAGCCCCCACACTACACAACTGCCTCCACCTGATTGACCTTATGGATAATTGATGACAGATGGTGGCTTAATTGGGCCTGTCACAGGAAGACCAGCTCTCTCTAGAAATAAGGTTCTATCCTGCCATGGTGCCCTTGGGGCCAGTGAACTTGCTGGGAGGAAATGCAACTCCCACTTCTTTAGTTGAAGAACTTGGGGCATTTCCTTGATGGGGCTCCATGCCAGGGATCTGGTGTCTACTTGGTGGGCTTGAGAGGAGAATGCAAGTTCCCTTCCTTCTGCCCTGAAAGAGTCTTCTACTCCCAAAGTTACGTAGTTCACTTTTCAAGTTTGCAAGAAGTAAGACAGTTTTCTTTAATTCCAGTTCTGAATTAGTGAAAAGTCGAAATTGTACATCTTAAAATGTCTTTTTACTAGATTTGAGTCATCCCATCAGCAAGGCCTCTAGCCCTCAGTCCCATTTGATTGACCACTTGTGCATTGAGAAGAATTAACAGATTATGATAAACTTCTAGCTCTTATGGCTGAATCAGGGAAAGGAGCTGACCATGGCTCAGAGCAAAGTCATGACTTGCCAGTGGGCATGAGGATTTCATGAGAGGCAGAGGGTAAGTGATAGAGCTTGAAATATGCTGAACTACATTCTTATCAGGAATAATCTGAGAGGTATTGTTCACAGAAAACTGCTTACTTGGAGAATATCATGTTAAGTGAAGTAAGTCAATCCCAAAAAACCATAGGCCAAATGTTATCTCTGATAAGTGGATGCTGATCCATAATGGGAAGGATGCATGGGAAGAATGGACGAACTTTGGTCAAAGGGGAGAGTGGGGAGTGGGGGTACATAGGGGTAGGAAAGATGGTAAAATGAGAAGGACATCATTGCCCTAGGTACATGTATGACTGCACATATGGTGCAACTCTACATTGTATACAACCAGAGAAATGAAAAGTTGTGCTCCACTTGTGTACAATGATTCAAAATGCATTCTGCTGTCACAGATACCTAATTAGAATAAATAAATCTTTTTAAAAAAGAAAACAGCTTACTTGAGGATCAAAAAGCAGAGAGGGAGAATTGGAAACAATGGACAAGTTGGTTAAGTTTATAGGGCAGGATGCAGAGAAATTAAGTGGTCAGAAAGACAAAGTCAGAAGCAAGAGCAGGTGACTTGAAATTACTATTACTGTGGCCTCTACAAGGCAGGGCTGAGTCCTATTCTTCCTTGATAGTTATGTCAACTTATGAAGAAATACACTCAATTTTTAACTTGTTTGAAATTCTAGTAGGATAGGCTAAAAAAAGACTGCCACCAAAAAGTAGAGTGTATGTATTTGGTGTTCAGAAAAAAATTCTGAGGTAAACAATGTAATTTGGGAATTATCAGCCTATTGAGACCATGAACACTAATGAGGTTATCCGGGACAGAAACAGCTAGGTAAGATTGGGGCTCAAGGATGGTGGGTCCCTTGGAGGAACTAGCAGAGGAAAACAAGTTGAAATTTCAGCAATTCTACCAAGAAATTAATGGTGAATTAACTATGGTGGAGACATCTGTTGCCAACCTACTGTTATTTTTCTGTGCTAACAAATACTAATTTTGAGAACTCTAGTCTGAAAGGTGGTCTCCAGCCCATGATAATGGACTTGTCATCCCATATCCCAGTGATTGGTTGGGTGCACATGTGATATAATTCTACCAATGACATATGAAGAAACTTCTAGAAGCTTCTGAGAATTGCTTGTTCTTCAAGAGACACATGGTGGTATTTTGTCTTCTGACTCTATTTGTCTCTCTCTCCTCCTCAAAGTTGTCATGTCTATGTGTGACTGCTAAAACAATGATATTCTTGACGAGACTGAGCACAAAGGCCAACATGCTAGGGATGTCCATCCTTCAAACATGGATGTTTCTAAAAAAGAAGAAACTTCCATTCTTAGGGCTTTCAATGAGACACTAAATTACTAACCATGAAACCTCTCCAAGAACCTACTATTACAGTAAATAGTAAACATTTGTTATTTCAGTTCCATTTTAGTGAATTTTCTGTTACTTGTAGCCAAAGGCATCCAAAATGATACACTAACATACCCATAGTGAGACAGCTTACAGATGACCCAGTAATAAATCCAACACTTACAGCGTTTACTATGTGCCAGCAATGAATCTAAAAGCTTTAATCCATTTAATTCTTACAAGTGTAAGAGGGAGATACTATTACTTTCTTCATTTTCCAGAGAAATAACTTGATTACAAAGAGGTTAAGGCACTTGTTTAATAACATACAACTAGTGGCAAAATTAACATTACAAACACTAATAGTCTGGCTCCTAAGTGCAAGCTCATGACCAGTATGTTAGACTACCTTTCAGATTAAAAGTCAATTCAAAGTCAATTACTGAGGACCATTAAGAACAGCAAAAGGAAAATCATATCAAAAACAAACCTTTTACTTCCTCTTCAGTGATGTTCTTTTCACTCAGTCTCCCCAACATTGCCCAGGTTCCTCACAATCTCCCCGTTCTGACCCACCAAGCAAAATCTTCTCTCAGATTCTACTTGACCCCAAATGTTCAAATAACTAAATAAGGAAATTGTTTGGTTTTGAGCCTTAAACCCATCTTAAATCGTAAACATCAGCCTGCCTGAAACTACCCTATGAACAGTTTATTAAATTCATGTGTATGGAGAGCTGATATTACACAGACGGGAACAATAGTGCCTCCTCCATGGGACTTAAAGTCAGTAAGAGGAACACAGAAAGAAACTGGGGATAATTATAGAACTAAGAATATAAGACACAGGTCACAGTGGTTGCCTCTCAGAAAGACACTTGGAGGGGTGAGGGTGGGGTGCCACAGAGAATCAGTTGAGAAGACTCAGTTTCCACCCTGATTTCTGCTGTTCTAAACTCTTACACTTAAAGTGTTTTCTCATATCCATGTATTACCTTCTCAAAAACAATTACAAAAGTCTAAAACTCAATAAAATGTGATGAGTCTCTTCTAGAGGTTTAGGCAGAATGCTTTGAGAGTACAAGGAAGAAAAAAAGACAGGGAAAGTGTACTAATTTGCATGAACTATCGTAACAAAGTACCACAAACCAAATTGCTTACACAACAGAAACTTAGATTCTGACGATTCTGGAAGTCAAAAGTCTGAGATCAAGGTGTTCACAGGGTCATACTTCTTCTGAAAATACCCAGAAAAGATCTATTCCAGGCCTCTTTTCTCACTTCTAATAGCCTCCCAAGTTCCTTGGCTTAAGAACACATCATGTTCTCTATGCATTTCTGTCTCCATATCCGCAATTCCCCTTTTCACAAGGACACCTGTCATACTAGACCAGGGTCCACTCTAATGACGTAATTCTAACTTGATTTCCTTTGTAAAGACTCAGCTGCTGATAACATCACATTTTCAGGTATGGCAGTTAGGACCTCAACATAGGAATTTGAGGGGATGAAATTCCACCCCTAACAAAGTTATTGGAATGTTTTCTGAAGATTTGTTCTATTAACACAGTATTGACAGGAGGCCATTGTGAAGCTTTCAACAATACATTTTCTCAAGCTGTGTAATAAGCAACCCTTTAACATTGTAATACAGTGGGATGAGACCACCTAGACTCAGCTTTCAGGAGCACAACTTGGAAAATGTCTAATGTGATACATGACAGGCACATATTAAATCAGGAGCCTGTTAGTACAGTAACAGGCATTTCTAATGCTGTTTACCATAAGGCTGGCTTACTTCTTTCATGTAACTACAAAGTCAGAAAAGGCATACTGTTGAAACTTGCACACTTAGAGGAAATTTCCATTCTTATGCCACTGATATTGCATTTGTGAAAACATACAGAGTCCCTGGTGGCTGGTTCAACATGTACCAATTTCTAGAATTTTACTTCATAACCATCTAATGTATCTGCTGAAGAGTGTTGACTCATGTAGAGACAAGGTAATTTAAAAAATCATGTGCAAGTTCTGTTTACAATAAAAATTCAATATAAAATAACGTTTTCAATGGTGGATCTCTGTGCACAGGGGTGTAAGGGGGGAGGGGGCATGGGGATAGCAAAGATGGTGGAATATGATGGTCATAATAACCCTAACTTTATGTATGACTGCATATATGTTGTGATTCTATACAACTTACAACTAGAGAATTGATATATTATTCTCTATCTATGTACAATGAATCAACTTGCACTGTTAACATGTAAGCCTAAATAAAACAAAAAAATAAAGAAAGAAAGAAAGAAAAAAAAATAACGTTTTCATTCTACGTGACATTAAGAGTGTGAGTTGTAGGCTGGAATGCTAAAGAATGCAGAAAATTAGAGAATAATCATGAGGGTTTTTGTATGTCTATGTCATGAATATAGGCAATGATGGAGATATAGAATGGGTAGCCAGAATTGTATAATAGTAAGTCATATGATCATATTTAATATGAATACAGTCAATTTAAATTCTTAAAACTAGAAATTTCTATGAAGGAGAGCCCTTTCATATTCTAATCTTAGAGATCAATAAAAATAATAAAACAAATTAATCAAGAAGTCCTTAAATCTCTGTTTTTAATAATTGATCTGTTACATAAGAATTTATTAAATGGCAGAAATTAAGGAATTAGCATGAGAAAGATTACCTATTTGATTCTTACTTCAAATATAAAGCAAAATATATACGAAAGTTTAATGTTTGGAAAGTTGTAAATGTAAAAAAATGTCATGCACAAAAACAATCTTAGCTCATTAATGAAATTGATCTATAGATGAAAGTGTATTGAAAAATTTTTAATTTTTTCATGTTAATGACATTATAACAATTAAAAGGCAAAGAGAAAGGTAGGAAAATAATATTCTCCACAACAAAAGAAAATAGTTACAACAAAAAATTTGATCAAAGTAAATAAAAGACAACGAATATATACAAAAATATATTAATTATGCTGAGAAATATGTATATTTAAAAGATTAACTGCAACACTTATTAAGAGAATGACAAGGAGTTACATTTTTATATAAAACAAGACCAAATATGGCAAATCGAAGATTGGCTGTAGTGCAAAAACTACCCATAAACTGGTACAGCCTTCCTGAATGCCAATCAAAATTTAGCATGTCTCAGAAGTTCATAAACCCTAAGTGTATCCAGAAGGAAAATCATAGATATATGCTGAATCAGATATTGTCAATGCCCACTTGCATCCCTTCTATTAATGCAACCTGGTTTCCAACCACCAGCACCAACAACTCTCATCCTGGAATCTTTCCTGGATGAGGACGTTTGCCAGGTCACATATGAGGCTGGCTGGAAGTTTCAAGGAGTTAACTCCCTGGGAAGCATCCTTAACCAAAGATGCACAGAAGTTAAGGAATTCTTCACCTTCCATAGGGACAACTGTGAGTTCAACAGAGAGTCCCAAAGGTGACAGTGCAACAGAGCCTCAGTTGTCTTACAATGGTGACTTGCTCATTGAGAAACCGAGTATCAAGTTTCTTTCTCCATTTCTTTTCCTTACATTCCTTTTGATGTGTCCTGGATCACTCCCAACTAAGTTGCTTGTGTTCAAATCTTTATTTCCAGGTCATCACCTGGGAGGAACCCAAGATATAAGCAAACATTTATCTGAAAGGATACTCACCACACTATTATTTCTACTACCATAATATTGGAAATATCAACTATTGATAATAATAGATTCATCAGGATTATAATACAGTATACACACATTAAAATCTGATAAAAAAGAGTATTTAATGTCTTGAGAAGGAAAATGGTATAGTATAATAGTTAAGATCACGAATTCTAGAAGGAGACATCATTCCAAGTACTGGCTCCACCAATAACTAGTTCCATGACTTCAGACATTTACATAACTTCATTGAGTGTCAGTTTCCTCACATGCAATATAAGGGTGGCAATAACATTTCAAGATTAAATGAAATAGTTCCTATAAAGTATTTAGCCTACTATTTGGCACATGGTAATAATCATCATTATTATCATCATTCTTTAAAACACAAGCTTATAAAACAATGCATTCCATCATTTTAATACACACATATATTCATAGTACATTCATATATATAACTCTCACACACATATACATATATTTACAGGAGCAGAAAATGGGAAATATATGCAAAAATATTAACAGTACATATCTGAATGCTAAGATGGTCAGTATTGTCTTTGTGGTTTTCCATATTTCCCCAATATTGAAAACTATTAGTTTTGTACTCCTATGACAAAAGTTACTTTGGGTGAATTTTATGTATAATTTTAAAGCATCTCGAGAAGGTGGTGGGCCAAATTTATGCAGTTTTAGGCACTGGGCTAGCCAATCCTTGTCTATGAGGTCAGGAAGGACACTACTATTCAGCAAATACAACACTCTTGAGAAAAGCGAATGTGTTCAGTCAGGGGCAAGGCGATTTTAACACTAGGTTCAGATCACTGATGATAGGTCTCAGTGTCGATTAAATAGAATGTATTGTCACAGAACCATGCAAACCCAAACACTGCCAAACACTGAGCATGAGTAGTAGCTCTAGCATATGACACAGACGTGACAGATACTTGATAATTTAGGAACTTTTCCTGTTGAAGAATAAAAAGCAAGCAAAGAAGCTTAACACTCAAGCTTAATTTGATTCATAGCATCAAAATGAGAGATTGCTTCTAAGAGGGTGACTTCATTTTCTCAGATAGTTCTGTACTTTGGAGTTTCTAATTCTGTCAAGATTAGGCCAGGTTACAATGGAAAAAAGTCCAACTTTGATGTGCCATCATCTCTCGATCCAACCAGCTCGTGTGACTATTGCATTGTGCTCTCTTGACACATGAGCACTGATCTTATTCAGTGGGTCCAGATGAATAGGTATCAGCCAAACAACAGAATCTTGTCCTCTCTGAGGGATCCAACACACTGATCCTCAGGATACTCACTAATTCCCAGAAGTGTTTGATCTGAGTTTAGCAAATACCTTAAACAACTTTATGCGACTGAACCATCTACCTGAATGAAATAATCTAATTTTCATGGTCAGTTTCTACTTCTTCCAAACAATCCATAAACTTCCAGTGACCAAGAATACCAAAACAGGGGGTTGAGGTTGTAGCTCAGTGGCAGAGCACTTGCCTAGCATGTGAGGCACAGGGTTCGATCCACTATTAGTACCACATTAACAAACGAACAAACAAACAAATAAAATAAAGGCATTCTGTCCATCTACAACTACAAAAAAAATTTTTTTAAAGAATACCAAAACATTTTATCTTTGAATCATTCAGTGAACTAATTTGAAAGTTTTACAGTATGAATTCTGATGGATCATACAACAAAATAACAATACAACAAACTCCTTTTTGGATTTGAAAAAAATACATAAAAACATTTAACTTTTTTATTTCAGGTGCCTTATCTATGGTGAATGAATTCTGCTCCCTCGTCCAAGGTTTAGAGCAAATTTCTTAGATGATTTTACTTGCATGGGTGATGCATGTTATAAGGAGGCTAGATCTACAGGCCAAGAAGTAGAAGACAGAGACTGTGGTGCTCAAGGTCAAATAGACTACATGACCCTGACAATTAAACAACCTCTCTTTTGACTTCAGCTATGGTATCCTTAACATGAGGGTCCATAAAGTGAGGATTTGCCCAGATATCCAGTGCTAAAATTATGATTCTTTGACAGGACATGATGAATCTAGAGTTTGTAGAAAAGGCAGGAAAATTAACATATCTGTGAAATAACAATGAAATAGAAGGAAAAAAGTTAAAATGAGTTGACTCCATGGCTTTTGCGTGCACTGCCTCACAGATATCAGAGACAGACCAACCATCCGTTCATCTAGCAACTACTTATTAACATCTGCTATGAATGATGCCATGTACAGGAGCTTGGGATACCATAGTAAACAGGACAAACACTCCTTTCCCCATGGAGCTTATATTCCAGCAGTAGAAAAAAATATATACAGAAAGTGAATTAGTTATGATTCTCTGGTGTGTTGTGAAGGAGTAGGACAGGGTGCTTTGAGTGAAGAAATGATATAATAGGGAACTTACATCATATAGGTAATGTGGTTTAGATCTGGAAGGTGCCCTCAAAGATCATGTGTTGAAGACTTGGTCCCCAATGCATCAATGTCCATAGGTGGGGCTTTTGGAAAGTGTTTGGATCATGAGGGTTTTAAACTCATCAGTGAGTTAATCCATTTGATGGATTAATGATTTGAATGAACAACAAGGAGCTCACAGAAACTGTAGGCAGGTGGGGAAATGGTGGGAGGAAGTAGGTCGCTGGGGGTGTTCCCTGGAGGATTATTATCTTGTCCCTGGTCCCTCCCCGCCATGAGCTGGCAGCTTTGCTCCACTGCATCCTTCTGCCATAATGCTCTGCCCCACCACAAGCCCAGAGCAATGCAGCCAGCTAACTGTAAATTAAAACTTCTGAAACTGTGAATCAAAATAAATCTTTCCTCCTCTAATTCATTTGTGTCAAATGTTTTCATCAGTGATGAAAAGTTGACTAACCAGGAATCACATCAGTAAAGAGTTTTAGAAGGAAATCATATTTACAATGAACCATTAAGCATAAACAAGAATCACCTAGGCAGGCAGATGAAATAACCAGAAACAGAAAAGAATATGGTAAGTCCAAAAGTCATTGTAATTCTTACCCTACAGACAGGCTTACACATATATTTGTCTCTTAAATTACTTACTTACCCAAGATCTCATTGCTAGCCGCTGGGTGCTGAGGCTCAATATTAAACCTACTGAAGTTGACAGACTTGTCTTTTTCCTTATAAAATCTGTCTGGTTCCTTTTGATCACTGCACCTTCATCCCATATGTTTCAGAGTTTTGAGGTAGCCCTAAGATGCACTTGGTTTGGTCTCCCATCTTTTGGAAGGAGACCTGTTGAGAGTAGATTATCAGATGCATCCTTGAAAGGTTTATTCAGAGTAAGTTCTGCTAGGAATCCCACAGGAGGAAGGACTAGTGAAGAACTAAAGAAAGTATATTCTTTGTTCCTAGCAAGATAGATTGAGAAAATATTGCATTTTGCTGAGTCCCCCCCCCAAAAAAAAACCACTGAGCATTATGTTTACACTGTGGAAAAGATCACTATTATGACTTATTTATCATCTTTAAAGTTTCCAGTTACTGCTTAAAAACACTTCTAACCAACTCTCAACATACCAAGTTGATTATAGTCATTATTAAGCTGAAAGTTAAGAAATTGCTTACAAGAAACCTGCATCCTGTCATGTACCAAAGCTGCACATATTTGTCCCAGTTCTTTTTCTCAGAGTGCAGATAAACATTTCTTCATGTCAGGGGGCTTTTCAACATTTCAATGGCCTAGTGGGAAGCTCTTTTGAGCACAGAGGGCAATTACTAAAACTTAAAGGTAAGTGGGGAGGGGAACAGAAAACGTGATTGCCAACCCAAACAAATGAGGTCCAGGGGACGGCTTAAGTTGTGCATTAAGTATAATCTTTTGGCTTTGACAAGAAGGTGAGGTGACCAATAATTAGCCATTCAGGTTGAACCCTAAGCAGTGCGACTTGGATGGGAAGTAGGCGGCTGCCCAGCCCACAGTTTCTGGCATTTGAGAGCTTTGCAGGCAGGAACTCATCTTGAGCCTAATCAAATGATTTGCTAGAGTGAAGTTTGTTGGTTTGTTTTTGAATATGTGCATTTTAGTTTGTGTTCCCCACTGCCACCTTGCCCAAAGTATTGGCAAAGACGGATTAAGGCACTAGCTAAGTGATCCACAAAAAAGGCCTCCAAAAGACTGAGGAACTGGCATGGTTCATTCTCTGTTGCCTCCTACTGTAGCCAGGAGTTCACCTTTCCTCATTTCTTTACTCATCTGCAATGTGCATGCCCCTCCCAAGCTGGCAGAGATGGATCCCTAAGAGCTATTAGAAAATCCTTCCTATCATCAAGGCATACAGTGAATATTTGATTAGATGTAAATCTTAATCTATAATTCATATGTTTAAGAAACAGAATTTAAAAATTTTTTATATCAAATTAAATTTGGATTTTGAGTAAACAGCCCACCACAATGGCAGGAAATTTAACTCAGTCATGCTTGGATGGCATCCACACTCCGCACACCAGAATTCTGCAAAAGCTGGGTCTTACAGAGTGTAGGGCCTTATATAGAGGCACTGAAAAGACTAATGCATGATTTTGTCATCTGTCTATGCGGGTTAGTACTGAGATAGATATTGGTTCAGTTTATAATGCTCACTTAGGTTAAACCTCTGCTATTTCTGAGCTACATGTGGTGTGTTAGTCAGATTTTTGTCATCATGATAAAATACCTGAGAAAAACAACTAAAGGAGGAAAGATTTATTTTGGCTAATGCTTCGGAGGTTTCAGTCCATGGTCCACTGGCTCCATCGTTATGAGCCCATAGTGAGGTAGAGCATTATGGAAGAGAGGGCATGGTGAAACAGAGCTATTCTTCATAGTGGCCAGAGAGAAAAGAAAGGAAGAGGATGGGAACAATATATAGTCCCTTAGGGTATGTCCCCAGGGACTCACTCCCTTCCACTAGGTCCCACTTTCTGCAGTTTCCTCCACCTCCCAGTAGCCCATTCAGCTATGAATTCATCAGTGCATTAATCCATGGATAACATTAGAGCTCTCATAATCCAGTCACTTATAAAAACCTACCTCTGAACATGCTGCATGGGAGACTAAACCTTTAACACATGAGCCTTTGGGAGACTTCCCAAATTTAAACTATAACATATGGAGCAGGAATCTCTAGTGAGGTGAGGAGACCACAGGAGTCAACCTCAGGGCACACTTAGACTTCTCCTTTGAGTTGTACAGTAATGGAGTTGTGTCCAGAACCACACTGCCCCCAGGAACTATAGGTCTGTCCCCGATTCGCAGCTTAAGGAAGCAGCTTCTTTTTGTCCTTCATCCTTTCAAAGGCTTTCTTTTTTTCCTGCCTTAAGCAAGAAAGAGCAAGCATAATTACTTGTTTGAAGTGAAGAGAAAGTATAAGGCATATGGAAGAAAAGCAAACCCAGTTGGGTTCACAGGAGTCAGATCTGTGTGTGTGTGTGTGTGTGTGTGTATTAAAAAACAAAGAAAGTCTATTTGCAAATATCTAAAATCCTTAGTTGTGAAAGAGAGATGAGGAATTCCAAAGTATTCCTGTTTGCTTCCAGGATTTACAACATTCTGATTTAATATAAAGCCTCTATAACTTCAATATATGCTGATGGGTTTGCTTATTATTAAAAGGGTTAAAGGAGAGAATGTAGATATTTTAGGCACAGATTAAATTCTACTTTAATTTTTTTTGTAAGTTTCTTTATCTCCTTTTCTTTTGTGTTCTTTGATTTCACTATGCATGGATTTCTTCTTTTTTTATCTCTCTCTTTTTTTCCAATTTGGTACTTGTGAAGCATATTTAAGCCCAGAATTATAGTTCTTCACTTCTGGAAAATTCCATAGCAAGCTGTTAGTTTCATCAGGACTGATGTGGCTTTATTTATCCTTTTTGAGCAGCTACATACATTCAAGGTCTGGGCAGATTCAGCATTTGTGTACCCAAGGGGGAATGCTCTGCATGGAAGATCATAAGGAAAGCTGAGGCAGGACATCACACCCAGATCCTGCTCTGAAGAGGTGGATGGAGCTTCCTCATCTGTGCCATAAAAATGTTCAGAAGTCTTTCTCTCCTCAGACAAGTTCTCACTCGAGACTCCAACTGTGAAATAACTGCTCTTGCTGGAGCAGTACTCCTCCTTTCCCTCTGCCTGGGGCAGTCCTAGAAAACGGAGACTCAGCCAACTCTACCAGCTCTTCCACTGGCAACCCCCATAGGGTAGGATGCCCTGAAGCAGCTGATTCAACTGTCCTTTAAAGAATCCCAGCTTCTGCAGTGGAAATGTACATCTGTGTTTGGAACTTACTATATGGTTCTTCTTGGAGGACTGGCTCTAGAAGATTGTTAGTTATATAGACTTATGTTCTTAGGGGAAGCATAAGCCTGTCTCTGGGGTGAAGGAGATAATTGGGTCTGAATTTATAAACTTAGAGAGGCCTTCAGAAAATGGTGGTTCACAGACAGTGACTTGGATTCTTTGACTTTGGGTTTTTAATATAAAATTGAAGGTCTTCCCATGGGGCGTGCCTCTTCACTCATCACAATTCCACCACTCCTGGTCACATTACATCTGGCTAGATTCACATATTTGTGGCGCTACCTGGCCTCTATAGTGCCTAAGTGCATGGATTCCTGGCTGTGTAAAACCAGTACCACCTCTGGGTTTACCTAAGTAATGAGACAGAGAATCTTCCCCATATGTATCCATATTGTCCTTGAACTTCCAATCCTCTCTGATTTGCACTTCTGTCCCCAACTTCACAATCTGAATTTACATATATTGTCTTGTTAGCTTTATTTGTATCTCTTAGGGCATAAAGCAATCTGTTTCATATTACCATTTTGTACATATGCAATTAGTACTCATTAAAATATATCTCTACAGTGACTTGGACAAGTGCCCAACCATTCTGCTTTGACTTGTTCTCAGCTTAGATCAGTTCTGCTTACCACCACGTTCATAAAAACCATAACCATTTTTATTGCATTTGATGCCGTACTTCTGGTGATATGGCCACTCAAGGACTATTTGGAGGTAGAGAGGGGAATAAGACAAGGCATAAAGCACTTAAATCTGGGGATATTTGGTTAAAAGGAACATCATATATGAAAATAAAGGTATAGAATATAATGAACTCTTGTTTTTAAGAAATGGTCTTTCTTCTTGTTTGAAGGCCTGGGAAGAGAGGTAAGTGAGAATGAGTGTTTGCATACAGAACCATTGTTTGCTCCACTCTCTATGGGATCTGTCTGACGAACTGCCAGTTAGATCAACGCTCCACCCATCCACCAGGTGATGGCTCTACCTCCAACCCAGATCATTTAGAAACACCAGGTGAGGTTCACCAGAGCCTTCCCAGCCCTGAAACAGAGGAAGGGTAACACTATCGTGAACAGAGCTACTATGCAGAATGAATAAGTTATGGTGAAACCACAAGTAGGACTATGCTACTTTAATTTAAATAAAGAGCTCCCAAGCTTGAAACAGGAATTATGTTGACGTGATAATTGCACTCAAGACTGTATCACTTTGTCTTTTTAGTCAATTCAAATATTTGTGGCCCTCTATTAACAATTATATACCTTTCTACCTTTCCTTATTTTAATCTGTGCATGTTAGTCTGGATATGTCTACATTCTGTTACCTCTCATCTGGGTGTAATTTTCCATAGTCTCCCCCTGATGATCTGCATTTTCTCCTTCAAGTCCCTCCTCTAAACCCACTTCTGTGGATCTTGCCTTCACATTATGCCATTAAAAGCTCCAGCTGGAAGGAAGTGCCTCTGAATGGAGTCCAAGAGAAGAAACAAAGAAGATGGAAACCAGATGCCATTTAAGTCATCTTCATGTGAGTCATCATTTTCTCCTGGAAAGTGTCTATCTCAATTCTATGCCTCTTTTCAATTTGAAGCCCACTAGCTTGAACCCCTTTTCTCAATCTACGTGTGATTTAGCCATCTTCAGTAGACCCATGTATTTTGAATTTGGCATACAGTAAATGTATACATGGTACAAGCAATAACAGATAAATATTTATTAGTTAGGTTTTAGACCCAACATAAGATAGTCATTTCCTTTGTGGGTCATTTACCCACTCTTATTCCAGCCTTTTGTTACCATTCATTGCCATTTACCCTCTGGATTGGAAATGAATTGCTTTGGTGTGATAAGAGTGCATGGTTTCAGAATCATTTTTTAAAAAGTGTATAGTTCAGAATTGTTCAGGATTAAGAACAGTAAACAACAAAAGAAAAAGAAACAACTCTAACCTCCAAAGACTAGAATCAATTGATTTTCATGTGTTCTTTTTCCTGTTTTTTAAAAACACAACTTAAACTGCTTCCTGGGTAATGGATCATACCATCCCAGAGGTTCATGTAGGTAGCAAAACAAATAAAACAAAACAAAACAAAAACCCAAAACAAAAACAAACATCAACAACAAAAAAAACCCAAAACACTAAAAATAGAGGGTTTTACTATGAGATACCATATCCCACCTAAGATATCTTAGTTCTTCCCAGGGAAAATTTTTATTTTCTTAATAGAGCAGATCTTGGGGAGAGGTTAAATTTTTCTGAATTCTCTCTTGCTATTTCATATGCATGCACAGGAAAGGTGAAGAAGGATGAGAAAGGGCAAATGGTGCCACCATTCAGTTAATCACCTTGGTTTCTGGCTCCTCTTTTGCTGTCCTGAGGTCTGAATCTGTTAATGCATGACGGGGAGATTTCTCAAGGATTGTATCAAGAGACTATGTTGAGGGCTGGGGATGTAGCTCAGTGGCAGAGCATTTACCTAGTTCTCGAGATTCAAGAGCATGGCACCATCACTACCTGGCTCTGGTGAGAGCCTTATGGTAGATGGCATCACAGTGGTTCAATGGTTGGAGAGGTATTCAAGGAAAGTGCTAGGTTCACCTAATAACAACCCACTCTTGCAGAAATTAATCCAGTCTCATGAGGCCCAATCCATTCCCATGAGACAGTTTTAATCCATTCATGAGGATGGAGCTTCCAGGACCTAATTACCTTCTAATAGGCCCCGCCTCTTAGAGGTTCTACCTCCTCCACATCACCACACAGTGGACCAAGCTTCCAGCACATGAACCTGTAGGGAACAAAACATGTCCAAACTGTAACATATGCTTTCTTTCCTTGCTGGTCAGGTAAAAGGAAATGAAACTAGAACTACTAGAGCTGAGGTTACCTCAGAACTCGAGGATGAAGCTTGCAGATTGAGAACAGCTAAACTGAAACTGAGTCCTGCTCACACTGAGCTCTGAATTCATTTGTCCAATCTCACTTCTCCTTCTGATCTTGTTTTTATAACCAAAAATATTCCTTTTTTACTGTTCAAGTCTGATTGATTTGTTTTTTCTTCCCCCCATTTGCAATCAGAAGAACCCTGATACCAAAACATATAAGTAAACCACTAAGAGAAGTGAATTAGCAAAATTGGAAGGGGAAAGGGATGTAGGGGAAGTACATACTAATTCCTTATTTGCATGGCATAGGCAATATATTGTTTAAAGTAGGTAAATCAAGAAATGTAAATCTAGGCATGCTTTATAGACTTGATAGAGATGAGCATGAGATAGAACTGAAATAATAATTAAAGGCGGTTGGTTACCTGTGACTACTGGGTCAAGGAGTATGACAAAGGGATGAAGCACTCATTTTTTCATCTTCTGTAGATTTTGCAGTCCAATAGGCAGCCAATAGCCACAGCTCGCATTCAAACTTAAATTAACTAAAATGTAATAAATTAATTCAAATATAAAGTGCAGTCTCTTGTTCACAGTAGCAGCATTTGAAGTGCTCCAGATCTAGCAACGTGTGGCTGGTGGCTACCACACTGGACAGTGCAGACACAGAATATTCCATTATCACCGAAAGTTCAGTCTGACCATACTATCATAGTAGAGTGACTAGAGTCACTGTATGAAGTCAATGAATCAAACAATACAAGTTTAAACATATCATTTAAAATGGCATGATAGGGTTTTAGAACTATTATTTTGTTTAGAAACAAACTGCTTAGGTACAAATCCCAGCTCTGACACTTATGAGTACCGTGGGTAAGTAACCTTGATCTTTCTGTATGTCAACTCACTTATCTACAAAATGGCAAAAATATGCATGGTTTATTTCACAGAGTTATTGTAAGGATCTAATCAGTTAATATTAGTAACAAGTTATGTCTTTTGTGTTTCTAAGAGTGCCTTGCATATAGTAAGCATGCAGCAATGATTACTTTTTATTGACTATCCTTCTGTAAGTTAGATTTTATTTTACCATAGGCACATAGTTTAAACAAGCTATATATATAAGGTTTGTGTATCAGCATTTACATATAATATATATTTAATATTTTATATGTCATGTATATGTCACTGCACACATATCTCAACTCCAGTTCATGGGATTAAAAATGCTTTCATTTTCTTCTTTGTACATTCCAACAGTATCCAGTTTTTTACGCTGATCATGTATTATCTTTATCACTAGGAAAAAATGTTTTTATTTTTAAAAATACAAACATATTTTAAGATTAATAATGTGTTACATCTGAACCATTTGCTTTTGCTGATTTAGTCCACAGGGGCCCATTATATAATTCATGTTACTAGCCAACAGGGGCTTTGTGACCTGGACTAAAATCATACTGGCTGGCCCCCTCCCCAGTCCACCCCTACCCCAGCCTCCCAGGGCTGCCTCCACAGTGCCAGACTGATCCTTCTAAAGCACATGTGTAACACTTCCCTGCTTAAAACTTGTCAGTGTTTTCCCATCCTTTACAAATTAAGTACTCAGTTCATGGTACGATCTACCAAAGCCTTTTCATTCTAACCTTGCCTGCCTTCCCTTCTCCTAACACCTCCAAAATTTGCCCAAGTCTTCACTTATAGGCTGCAAGGAGGAACATTCTGCTACCTTTTCTCCAAGTCCCATTAATTATGCAAGACCCCCATAACATGTACTAAGTCGCCCAAAGCAGAGCTCAGAGTTCCCACTCCAACCCATATCTCTGTTTCCGAGCTTGTTCTACTCAACAGCTAGGCTTTGTTTATAGTCTTGACTCGCCCTCAATTTTGTGCTCCTGAGGGTGTGGCATCTTTGCCTTCCTATGTCTAGCCCAGACATTGACCCCAAATAGGGCTCAATAAATAGTGATTACACAGATGGATTCAGAAAGAAATTATTTAAAAATAATTTTTATACTCTCACTAAAATAATGTCACTGCAGAAAAATTAGAAAGTTCCAAAGAAGAAAATGTAAAGTATATATATTCCCACCTCTCAGTAACATTTAACATCTTGGTATGTCCACAAGTCTAGATTAGAAATTCTCAAACTCTCTTGGTTTATGGCACCCTTAGTGTTCCATTAATTTTTTCTGGCACTTTAGAAGAAAATTAATTGTTTTTATCATGTAGTTTTTTGAAAACAACTTAGTAGTAGTTTTCAGTATCCAAAGGTATTATTATGTTTCCCTGGGAAATTTAGAATATCTGGTGGGAAGTAGGGTGCTATGAGTTCACTGTAGTATCCCAGGATACCTTGGCACGTAGTTTTGTAACCATTGGTCTAGACTTCCTAAAAGAATCTTTGAAAAGAAAATATATTGTTATACTGTAAGACTTTTGTTATCCTGTTATTTCCATGTAATATTTCCTTCCCAATAGCTAATATTTCATGAATACCCAATATGTTCTTTATGAAGAAGATTAATACTATATCATTATCTTCAGGAGGAAACTGAGGCACTGAGAATTTAAGAAACTTTACCAGTGTCCCACAGTAAGTAAGTAGTACAATTAAAGTGAACTGAAGAAATTGGTGGAGTCTTCATTCTTAACCTCACTTGAACACCTCTGACATTCACATCATTTCAGTGGAGGAATCAGGACACTATAGCACCCTATGGTAGACATTTTATAATTTATTTAACCAAATCCCAAATATTAGACATTTAAATTTTTTCCAAGATTTTACTGACTCAATGACTTTGAAATGAACATCTTTATAGCTTCATACTGTCATGTTTATTTGGGGAAATGTTTTAGAAGTAGAATTCCTCTGTAAAAAGGTAAGATGTACAAACTCCAAGGTTTTAACACAATTAATAACACAATTAATAACAATTAATAACAATTCAGTTATTCTACCAGATAGGTTGAATAAATTTGTTTCACTCTTTGCTTTTTTTTAAGCAACAATAACTTTTCATAATTAAAAAAAAAATAATAATCACCAATAAATCAAGGGAAAAAACATTGTAGCTTATTTTTATATTAATTTTCACTGTGTGATATTTAATAAGGTTGAGTCTTTTATTTTAATAACTGCAACTTATTTTTAACTCTAGAAGAGAGAGACAGAGCTTCTCCAAGGTGATGGCTGAGACCCTATTGGAAAGCCCCTTACTGGACTTGCGTAGGTCCCATTAGTATTTGACTCAGGCTAGTCCACAACATATGTCCCTTTTGTTTTGGCAGTGAGAAGTGATAATCATCAAAACACAGTCTACATTAGCCAAGATCCCATTGTTTCTGCATCCTCATCTTCAAAGGCAGAAAAACATATCCTCGCTTTATGAACAATTCCACATAAAGAATAGACTTATAGAATAGTGGAGAGGACAATGGATAGGATTCAGAGGACTTGGACCCTGTCCTGCTATGACCACAGAAACATTAACACTTCTTGGTTTCAACCTGTTTACTAAAATGACCAGTTCTCAAACTCTTCACAAAAATAGACCAAAATCATAAGAGAATAAAAACTTATTCCTAAGGTTAGTTAGCTACCTAGGATGTATTGACCCAAAGTAGAAGTACAATTTTCCTCCTCTTTAAAATCCAGTCCAAACTGTCCTTCTCAGAGACTGGTGTTTTGTTTTGTTTATTAATAAACTCAAGTTCTGCTACTTTTTCCCTCTCTCAAAAAAATTGTTGCTCCCGAGAAATATCTAATAATTTAAGGACCCCGGCATACTCGCTGTGTACTCCACTTTGAGAAACAAGGAATATTCTTCAAGACTCTTTCACACTTGATCAGTCTAACATTCTAGTGAACATGTTTGCTTTTCAGTTAACATAAACATGAGGTCATTATTCTGAGGGTGGTTGGCTTTCCTAGATGGGTCAGCATTTCCTCCATTCCTGATATGGAGGTAGCCTTTTCAGGCTCCCTGAACATAGCTGACCATCACAGAAAAGACTTAACAATTTAGATTCACGTGTTGGGATCACTAATCATAGTATTATTTGCACCTTCACCCTGAAGTCAACGCCCAGCTTAAACCACTTCCTTCTTTTCACTCTGGATTGTGTCAAGGTCAAAGTAATGTGATTCGGTCATGGAGAAATACCATTCTTGGCATGGGAAGATCTAGGCTAAACTCCTAGATAAACCTTGAGCAAACCACAGCTTCCCTGAAACTCAGTTTCTACGTGGGCAAAATAGGAATAGCAGCAGCTCTTATCCTGCCTACCTGACAGGTGAGTGCTGAGGGGTCATACAAACCAACCTTGGGGCTAGGAGTAGGTATTATTGTTATTATTTAATACTCATCCTTAATCCCAAATGAGGACAAAGTGATTTACCCCATTACTTATGACAGTCCTTCAGTTTGGAATGTTGGCCTTTGGGAATGGCGTCGCATCTCAGAGAAGGCCGACCACTCTGTTGGATGCAGCCGCTGAGCTGCCGGTGCCAGTTCTCACCAGGCACAGGGGAGGCCCTTTTGGCAACAAGGGCCGCCATTGTTGAGCTGGGAAGGACAAGAAGGGGAGTGTCAGTAACCAGCAGTGAACTTCAGCCAAGCTTGCACTGCAAGAGCAGCTCGTTTTCCTGTGATTTGATTTTCGGATTGAAAAGTAACAACTAAGCTATACTCCCGAGGCATCTCTGCCTCGAAGGTCTCCAGAGTAAATGCCTCCGCGGGTCCCAGCAATTGGTGGCTAGCGTCTCTGCCCCAGTTTCCACTCTAGCCGCCAGCAGCTCTCACCCTCACCTTCCCCTGAACAAGTCGTACCAGGGGAGGATAAGAGAGCCAAGCTTTATCTCGCTGCCAAGCGATGAGGACCCTTCAGGCCAAATTAGACAAGCTATTAACTAGCAGCTCAATTGGGCAACTCGAGGGAGGAAACAAGCACAGGCGGAGACCACGAACAAAACAAGGGCAAAAATTGCGACGAGATGGAAAAGGTCGTAGCCAAAACAGAGGAAAAAGGAGCTTCGAGATCCAAACAAGACAAAGTGGGAAAGAGAGGGATCAGGCAAAAAAGAGGTGACCAAGCTCCTCCATATATCTCAAATGTATTGGGGATGCTCACAGTTTAGCACCCGACAAATTAAAGACATTGTTTTCTGGGTAGCTAATCAGAGGCAAGGGTGGATGAATTTATGGGTCTGAAATTTGGACAATGAGGAGCTGTGCCCAGCTGGAAAAAACAAGAGCAAGGTTCACTCCTCTTGTACTCTAAATAATAGCTTGTTTCAGGAAAGACACTCTCGCTTTGTGTGTGAATGTAGAAAAGTGAACTTTCATGTCAAGGGAGTATGCATTTTTGAAGGGAGCAGAATTCTCAGATATTAATTTCATTTACCAAGAACAATATCCAGGAAATGTTAATTTAAGCACCAATCACACAGTTTTAGATTATTCTTCCCAGATTGGTTCTTACTTCTGTCTTTGTCAGCTGATCATCTGTTACTAGGGTTTTTTGTTCATTTATTTGGGGTGTTTTTGTTTGGTTTATTTGTTTTGTTCACTTCTGTCTCCTAAGTTCATTTAGGGAAGGATAAAGCAGCTAAAAAAAGAATAGCATGCCTCTGGAGTCCAAGGTCCAGCTCTTCCCCATAAGGCATAATTTGCCTGGCCCAGTGTAAAATGAAAATGCAGAGCCTTTTGTTCAAATTATTAAAGTTTGGGGAGCTTTAAACCAGGTGCAGGGTTCTTCTGAGCACAGGACTGTTTTCTTTTTGTTTTTCATTTTTGGTACTGGGGAATGAACACAGAGGCACTTATCCATTGAGCCACAACCCTTTTAATTTTTTATTTTGAGACAGTGTCTTGCTAAGTTGCTCAGGGCTTTGCTAATTTGCTGAGGCTGCCTTTGAACTTGCAATCCTCCTGCCTCAGCCTCCCCCGCCACTGGGATATCAGGCATGGGCCACTGCACAGGCCAGGACTCTTTTGTTGTCATTGTTTTATTCCCAGGTCACAGGACCTTGAAGCCAGCTCTACTGCCCCATGCTAGCTGTGTGACTTGGGAATGTCACCTTCACAAATATCATTCTTATATTAAACTTAGGAACAATAATAGCATCTATCTCACAGTGTTGTGGAATGATTGAAACAGTATTTGTAAAGAACTTTGCACATTGCCTGATGCCTGGCAAGTGCTATTAACTACTGCCGTTGCATGATACCTGCTTATATATAATACTATTAGGAACCTTGATATCCCAACAAAATGAGGAATTGGGGCAATTATTAGGTAATGTGAGGCAATCACTACTACACTCCTTTCTTTGCTTATATTGGAATTATTTGAGCTAGAAAGCTTTAACCTTAATTACCCAAATTATTACTTTATCCCCATTCACTTTGAAAATGAGTAGATCTAGTTTGCTAAAATTTAATACAAAGTTGTAAAAATGTACAGTAAAGGTCAGATGTTCTACATAAAAAATGAATCAGGCTGAGACTCACACAAAAGAACTGGAGAACTAGAAGATCTGGTAACTGAAGGAAGACATGTGAGAGGACATAAAAAGAAAAAGGTGCTGGTGATGAGTGGGAGATTACTGTTATTTACTATCAGTTTCAAACAGATCTCAAAAAATGAAAGCCTGTTTGAAAATTCAGTCCTTTTAAAGAGAAGATAGAAATTAAGAAAATTTTAAGTTAAAAATTGTGTTATCAAACATTACAATGATAGAAAGAAATACAGAGCATAGTCAAACATGAATAATGTACCCATCCTATAAAGCTTTGTCAAGTCTTAACATTTTTAAGTGTTTATTTTAGATTTAAATTTGACTTATTTTAAAATGTAAAACAAAAATAGAAACCCATTAAAATAAGTGCATAGCTTCATTAGGGGAACCCAGTTTGTTACCACAAGGACAAGACATAGAACTTGGACACCCACACTTCAAGGCCTCTCAAGCAATCTCTATTTTGACTTTCATTCTTTTTTGTGTGTTTGTGTATGTGTACCAGAGATTGAATCCTGAGGGGCTTAACCACTGAGCAATATCCCCAGCCCTTTTTTATATTTTATTTAAAGATAAGGTCTCACTGAGTGGCTTAGGGCCTCAGTTAGTTGCTTAGTTGCTGTGGCTGCTTTGAACTCGAGATCTTCCTGCCTCAGCCTCCTAAACTGCTGGGATTATAGGCGTGCACCACTGTACCAGGCTTGACTTTTATTCTTGCCGTTGTTGGTGGTGGTGGTGGTGGCAGGATTTTTTATCATTTGTTTTCTCTGTCCTGAGGATTGAACCATGAGGTGCTATACCACTGAACTATATCCCCAGCCCTTTTTATTTTTTTCATTTTGAGACAGGGTCTCCTTAAGTTGCCATGACTGGTCTTGAATTTGTGATCCTCCTGCCTTAGTTTCTCCAGTCACTAGAATTATAGGTTTGTCTCACCACACCCAGCTATTCTTACTTTTATAGCAGTCACCAAGGAAGAATATTTATTTTAGTCTGAGACAAAGATTTTTTTAAAAAATCAATCCTAACCATATAATACCCAAATAACACAACTGATAAATAGTATCATATGCAAAAACCAAAATCCAGAAAAAGGAGAAATTTCTCTTGGGTAATAAAAGACTTCCTTTACACCCCCTCAGATGATTGAGAGCCTTCCTCTCTTCTCACACATGGACTCATCATTTTCCAAGCTAGACTCATCTTGGTATTTTGCAACCTAATCCACCTCCAACAGAAAAAACACTCTGCCTCTGTTTCTGTAATTATTTAACTAAAGTCATTAAAACTGAGTAATGTTCAAATTTGGAAAGAATAATGAGCAAGTGCATAAAGGTCCTGCTTCTAATATTAATTATTATACATGTGATGTCAAGGTTATCATAGGTCATGTATCTGCTTTCATTTAAGTTAAAGATTCTACTTTGAATAAAGTTGTTACTATCTGTGCAAAATTGTTTCTTATTTCATATAGATGATGGATCCATAGCTAGGAGCTAAATAAGGTCAATGCTTTCATTTTACAGATCCACAGTCTCTTAGATTTGAAAGAAATCTTAGATTTTCTTCACTCAGTCCCCACTTGATACCCACAATCATCAAATGTTACTTAAAATTAAAGTGGACAATTTATATATTAGTCAGGACTCTGGCTGCAAATAAAAGAAAACCAACTTAAAATTGTTTAACTGAATATGGGAATTTACAGGCTCATATAACTGAACTGCAAAAAGTGGGGAGGGGGAAGAAGTGACCTCAATACTTTTTTTTTTTTTTGGCACTGGGGATTGAACTCAGGGGTACTCGACCACTAAGCCACATCCCCAGCCCTATTTTGTGTTTTATGTAGAGACAGGGTCTCACTGAGTTGCTTAGCGCCTCACCATTGCTGAGGCTGTCTTTGAACTCACGATTCTTCTGTCTCAGCCTCCCTAAGTGCTGGTGTTACAGGCATGTGCCACCGCGCCTGGCTCTCAATACTTTTAAAATTATTTTTCTCTCTTAGCTCTGCCTCTGTGTTGGTGTGTCTGATTTCTTATCCCTATCTGACTTTGAGAATATGGAGACTGGATTAATAGCTGCCCTACCTTTGGGCTCATATTTTTTAGCTTTACCTTCCTGATGAGAAAGGCGCTCCCTAGGTAGATACTCCTGGGTATGTATAATTGCCAAAACTCTGCAAATATACACTAAAAATATACACATTTCAATGAATGTAATTTTTATATCGAAGGGAAAGCCCACTGTATACAAGTTCTAAACCCTACTTAATGAATGCAAGCTGAAATAATTTATGGAGAAATGTACTAATGTCTGCATTCTACTTTGAAATACACCAAAAAAATTGAATATAGATATGTGATAAAGTAAAAATAGTAAAATGTTAATGGGTAATAGTAGAGTTTGTTGTGTTTGTTCACTATGCAATGTTTTCTCTTTTTTTGAGGAATTTTTTTAAAAAATTTGTTCTTTTTAGGTATACATGACAGTGGAGTATATTTTGACATATTATACATACATGAAGTATAAATTATTCTAATTAGGATCCCATTCTTGTGGTTGAACATGATGTGGACGCTGGTTGTGTATTCATATATGAACATAGGAAAGTTATGTTCAATTCATTCCACTGTCTTCCTATTCCCATCCCTCTCCCTTCCCTTCATTCCCCTCTGTCTAATCCAATGAACTTCTATTCTCCTCCCCCAACTCTGCCCTTATTGTGTGTTAGTATCCACCTATCAGAGGGAATATTCAGCCTTTGGTTTTTTGGGATTGACTGATTTCACTTGGCATGATAGTCTCCAGTTCCATCCATTTACCAACAAATGCTATAATTTCATTCTTTTTATGGCTGAGTAATGGTCCATTGTGTATATATACCACATTTTCTTTATCCATTCATCTATTGAAGGGCATCTGGGTTGGCTCCACAGCTTAGCTATTGTGAATTGAGCTGCTATAAACATCGATGTGGTTGCATCACTGAAATATGCGGATTTTAAGTCCTTTGGGTATAAAGCGAGGAGTGAAATAACTGGGTCAAATGGTGGTTCCATTCCAAGTCTTCTGAGGAATTCACTGTACAATTCTTTCAGCTTTGTTATATGTTGGAAACATTTTCATAATAAAGTGTTGGGGATGAGAATTAATCCTGAGGAAAGACCTTCTTAAACTAGTGTTGGTCTCCTACCCAATGTGAGGAATAAGACTGACTTCTCAGCTTTGGTCAATTGCCTACCATTAAACCATCCATTGTGACCAGCCAGGCATAGCCTCATAGTTCCTGTTCAGGAAACATGTTAGAGCATAGAGTGGAAAAATGCAAACTCACAGGAAAGAGTGATTCCCCCCAAAGAAAGCAGCAAATCACAGGCCCAGCTAGTGGAGACAGGTCACCACCCCAGTTTGATCCCCCACCAGTCTTCAGGACAATAGTTATAATTCAGGACAAGTTACAATTGAGACCTTGCACTATGACACTATCTCTCCTTACCATTCACAGATGGAAACCAGCAATACAATCTGACTTTTTTTAGCTGGCAACTTTTAAATACATGCCACAAGGAGCTGGAAAATTCAGCAAAAAATGCCAGAGTGTGAGTGACCAGTATTTCAGACTAAAGACATATTTGTCTAAAGATGGGTTAGCTTTCAACCATTTGCTAGATATTGGCACAAGAGTGAATCAGTTTATGTCATCTAGCATCTGGCTTCTGTAAAGCCCATATTTTAGATTTAAAAAAAATATTTAAACAAAGGGTTCTTGAATTTGGGGTCTGTGGGTGTCAGCTGGCTAGGGCAGGTTATGTTAGGTCAACTTCTATGTGAAGAATGGGGGTTAGTCTTCCAGCCAAGGCAGGACTTCAGTTGTTCTTTTTTTGTTGTTGTTGTTGTTTTAATTCAGGGGCACTTAACCACTGAGCCACATCCCCAGCCCTTTTTTGTATTTTATTTAGAGACAGGTTCTCACTGAATTGCTTAGGGCCTTGCTAAGTGGCTAAGGATGGCTTTGAACTCCCAATCCTCCTGCCTCAGCCTCTGGAGCCACTGTGCCACCACATCTGGCCCAATTTTTCTTTAATGTAAAATTATGTATTAAGGTATATATATTTTTGTACTAAATTACTTAAGGGCTCAAATCTTCCCCCACCCCTTTCATGATGTCCAACTTTTGGAGATTGGGTTTTATCAGGAATTTTAATAGTCAGCATTAGGAAGCAATACACCCTTGTCTAGAAAATTCAAAACACATTTGTGTAGTTTTTAATTGACAGGAACATGAGGTCAGGTTTGCTAAATGAAGCCGTGTGTCCTCAAGCTGGCTGAGAATTGACATATGTAAGCCAAGGCCATCTCAGCCTTCTGTCTTTTTCTATTTGATTTAGGAGCATCTTCAATATGTCTCTATTCTTTCCTTCACTACCACCTCCCACACATCAGAACCAGGAACTTGGGCTGCTCCTGTCAGTTCCAGGCCAGAGCAGGGAAAGAACATTTTCCAATCCAGCTAGCCCTTCCATCCAGGCTGGTGCCAATGCCCAGAAATATGCAAAATGACCAGCAACTAAAGAATCAAACATGAAAGCTTTTTTGAATAGGTCTCCTTCCCCCAAACCTCCCTGATTTTATAGCCATTAATTTCTACAAGACCTATAGCAGTAATTCTCAAAGTTTATTACAATTAAAACAGAAGAAAAGTTCTGGAAGCTCTGTATGTGAAACTCTCACTATGTGTCCTCCTGCCTGACCCTCCAGAGTTGTAAAGTTAAGTTCAAATAACAATAATGATAAGAATATCAGCTACACAGAACTTATACACCAGATACAATGCTACTCTTTTCATATATGGTAGTTCATTTAATCTTTCCAACAACAAAACAATATGGTTTCTATTAATATTTCCATTTTACAGATGAAAAATTTGAGGTACACAAAAGTTGATCAATTTTCCCCAAGTAACATGGCTAGAAATGACCAAACTAGGATTCAAATCCAGAGACTATTCTTTTAACTATTATGCTGTGAATTTGAAAAAACTTGAAAAGGTTTGCCCAAGATCACATAGGAGCAGGAACTAGAAACACAAGTTTGCTACTTGGAACTCCAGATCCTTTTCTAGTATAGTACAAATGGAACTGTGGGACTTCTGAGAAATTTCCCACATAGAAGGACCAGAAGAGAGAGCCAAACCAGAGTGTAGTAACTTGGGTTTTCCAACTCCATATTGACAGAACTGAATTAAGGTCATAAATTATGTCTATGTGAATAGGAACTGTTCAGAGAGGACTAGGAGACTTGCCAGATTAGCTCAGCCTGAATCTATATAGGTATCCTATGAGGTAGTCACTGGAGTTCCTGGGTCTTCTGGTGCCTAAGACTACAGTAAATGGAAGACACAGGTCTCTTGGTTTCATTCCAATCATTTACACATATAGAGAGCCTGTGTGGTCTGACTGAGGCCAATGGAGACAGAGAAGAGTAACTTAGCAAACCAAATGTCAGACCTCTACTTGGAATCAGTGGTTCTCAATCAAGAACATTACACAATGGAGTTTTACTCAGCCATAAAGAAGAATGAAATAATGGTATTTGCTGGTGAATGAATGGAACTGTAGAACATCATGCTAAGTAAAATAAACTAGACTTGGAAAGTAAAAAAAAAGAAGATCTTACTTATCTCATTTTTTAAATGAAAATTTGCAATCCTATACAAACTCCATGTGTTCAACACCTGACTTGAACAATTATCAATATTTTTCCATTGTTTCTTGGGTTATTTTAAATATAGAAAAGCTGTGGGGATCTGCACCAGGAATCTCATTGAATAGGTGGGGTCTCAGGTTCTGTATGTTTTTCAAAGCTCTCCAGGTGATTCTGATGAGCTGCCAGATTGGGACTGCCTTACCTGGGGGTGGGGATCATACCTGCCTGAAAGAGTAAGAAAGCTTTCTTTCCCTAGTATTGATGGCATGGGTTTCTGTGACTGACAAAGGTTTATCTGTTAGGAAAGAATTCATTCTAGATGATTTGAGTAAAGAGACTATAATGATAGGACAGAGGATGGGACAGAGATGGGACAGGTTAGGGGAAAGTTAGGATGGTTGAAGAAACTAGGGGCTATAACCAGCCAGCACCTGGGCTCAGAGCCAAGCAGGAGAAATAGAGTTAATAGAGGCCACTGAGACCTGGAACCATAAATGAAGAGCTGCTTGGAAAGAGCTATAATTTGAAGTAATTGGGTACAACTACTTCTAGAAACTCGAAGTAGAAGCAGAGGGCTTAGAAAATATACATAGGCCTCTTTTTCTTCCCACCCTCCAGCCTTCTACCAGTGTCTCCTCTCATGGGCCAAACTCAACTAGAAACCCCCCAGCAAGCCAAGTTGGGAGATGCAAGTGTGGGAATCGGCCTCCCAGGGCCCACAGAGGAGCAGAGAGTGCATCCGGGGAACAGAACAAGGAAAATGGAGGTAGGGAATAATGATCTGGGAGAACAAGTCAATTCTTCCAGACTCTGAAGAGAAATGGTCAACCATTCCCAGAGCCAGTCTGATGCTTCTTAGTCCTGAGACCAAGACTGTGATCAGAGGGACTGCCAATGCTTATGAACCCTTCTCATGGGTGGCACTGAGTATGCTTTGGCATAACAAATGCATGAACCCCCTCCCCCAAAGTCAAGCTGTACTCCATAGGGCAAAAGTTCACGGATTGTAATCACTGCCTATTTAAGTTGTCACAGTAGAGAGGCCTGGCTTAGTTTTTAATTTTTTTTTAAGTTAACATTATTTACTGGTTGCAGAGACATTAGTCCTCAGTGAAATGCAGTTCAAGGCAATTACTTTCTTGTTACCATTTATTCTCAATTTATCAACTAAATGGACAATGTAGGGGTTCTGATCACAGAAGTTTTATGGAGCCCATTTTCCTCTTGAAATCCTGAACTCTATTATTTGCAAGTTGTTTAAAAGCTAACATTTCAGTTTTCAAATCTACAATCGCATATATTTTCTGGTTAAAGAGCAGGAGAAGAAAAACAACTCCCTAGGTTGAAGTTAATGTTTTTAACTCCTTCTCCCCATGGGACATATACATATATAAACTTGTACCTCTAGATTCCAGAATCACGTCCAGCAATGTAACTCCCCAGGCTTAGGCAACAGTAACTTGACAATTCAAACCTAATGCAAAGCAGCCCAGGGAGAAAAGCAACATTCTGCCCTGTCTCATTTGAAAGGGTCTCTGACTAATTGCAGTATGTCCAAAAGAATAGGTGATCAGAATGACTGCAGACTTTCAGAGCATCTAATTATCATCTTCATTCCTGAAAGAATGGAATGGCTGATTCTCTAGTTTTAAAGGGCAGAACTAGAAAGAGTCATTATAGATAGATGATAGATAGGTAGGTAGATAGATAGATAGATAAATATAAAATCACTTTCACCCTGGAAGGATTTGATCATTGATTGATTGGTTTTACTGCTTTTGTGTCTAGCTCAGTGTTTGACATAAAAAGATCACTTAATATTTGTCAAATGCTTACTTATCACCGACACTGGCCAGGGGTGAAACTTACTGACAAGCTAGAGAGGTAGCTCTCAGGGATTGTCCAAGGATCCGGAGGTTAGTCTTCCTGAGCCCTGGTAGGGAACACTGTAGAGGACTAGTGTCCCTGACAGAACAGTTCATCTGTTCTGGTCCGGGATGGGTCAGTTCTGAAGCTGATACTGCTCAGTTGGACTAGAGTATGACCGGGGTAGAGGATAAGGAAGTTAAGAGAGCAAGTTCATCCTCCTTCCTGGGGATGATTAGGAGTACAAGGTAAATCTCATAAAGCCCTCCAGTAGGGCTGGGGGTTAAGACAGCTTCTAGGACAATAAAAACAAAAGCCAATGTGGGGGATCCCTGAGAAGGCATATTAATGTTTTCACTTGGTGGGGAAAAAAAGGGAGTCAGTGCATTCTCCTGGTGGTCCCTGGGAGTCAGATTTCATGAGGAAGGTTGGAAGGGGTTTCTGCAAAGTTCAGGCACAAGACAAAGACCAAGAGGATTATTTAGAAACTGATCTGCAAGCACTCACACAAAACCAATTTCTCCAAATTGCCAAAGGTAACAAGCAATAAATGAATCCATCATGGGAGCACCAACAATCTGAGTGCCTGCCTGTGTCTCCCACTGCCCATCTGCCACCAAGTGGACATCCACACCTTTAAATATCTCTTGATTTCTGCATACAGTTAATTAAAGAATGCTGTTTGATTGCTCAGCTCATCTGTTCTATAGTTGTGAGTCAATGTATGGAATTTACTCGCTGGCTTGAGTTTATCTTTGAACATTCAATTTAGCAGGGAAATTTTCCTTCCCTTTTTCTGCTTGGGGTCTTAGCTCTTTAAATTCTATCCTTATTGGCAGGCTGTTGTCATGGAGAGAAATAACTTTAAGTAGCTCTTTGGAAAGCTTTGAGTTGCTGTTCCCTGCTATTTAAAGATCCCTCAGTAAAGCAAAAAGTACACTCTGCTTCCATATAAGGCTCTGCTACTCCAAGGCAAGAGTGTCACTGGGGCTTGGTTCCATGTGTTCATGGCAATATAAAACATGTCCCAAGCATCTAGGTGCTTATGTCAGTATGAAACATGTCCCAAGTATCTAGGGATCACATTGACTAAGGATGTCTACCCAGCTTGGGAAGCAAAAGAAATCAGAATCCTGCTATCTGAACTCTTTGTTCCACTAGGCTCCCTGGTCATTAAGAACAGAAGCAAAGGAGACCAGCCAAATCTTATAATCACCATCTATTTTGCCTCCCACCCGGAGTCCTTGCTCTCATTGTTGCAAATTGCCATAATCCATCTCCTCAGCACCTTCCAGTCCAACATTTGGTATCTAAAATTTTCTTCAAATCAATTCACAAGCATTTTACCAGACACATAAAATACGCATGGCTCTTGGAATGAACAGTGTAGCGGATACTAAAGAGTAGAATAAAGTCCCAATAGAGTAAAATTTGAGAGATGAGACAACACAGATGAAACACCAAATGATAGTGAGTTATTCCTAACTTGGGCTGATTAGACTTCTTATGGGCTGGTTTTAAAACACATATTCCCAGGCACTTGCACCTGACCTAGAACCTCTAGGAGCAGGCCCTGAGACTTAGCAAGATTCTTTTCTATGTGCATGACTGAATTCTGTATGAGCTCTAACAAGAACATCTCTTATCCTCGATTTTTCTTACCTGTAGAATGAGGGAGGTGGTCTGAAGTTCTTTATTCTCCAACACTCTATGATATTGTTATTTGAAGTACTAAAAATATTTATGGTTTATTATCAATGTAAAATGTTGGAGAGAGCTTGTGGATAATGTAGGAACAAAGAAATTCCAGTGGTTCCAAGCGTGGATTTTAGAATGAGTCATCCTCGGATGTGAACCTCGGTACTGCAACACACCAGCTGGATGGCCTGAGCCAAGCATGATAAGCTGTCTGGTTATCTGTCTCTCATCTATAAAATGTGGATAATAGGAGTACCTACTTGATGGAGTTGTTATGATGATTCAAAATGACAAGGTAGATAAAGCACATAGTATCTGCTCAATGATTATTATGAGCATTATTTTCCTTATCAATCTTGCTCCGTAGGGAAGAGAGAGAGAAGTATGAATAGCCCCAGTGGGGTTAGACTATCCAGTTCGTTGTGCAGACTCTTCACTCCCTCTAGTCCAACAGACTCTTCCTCAGTATCACATGCTATTAAAACAGATCCCCCAGTATTAACCATTCAAACAAGAGCTCTCTCTCTCTCTGCACAGAGAGAATCCCAATGGTGCCTCCCTATACAGTTGATCTGGTTTTGCCAGGGTGGATCATGTACAGCACAACCTTATTTCAGCAGAAGAGGATATTACAAGCCCATAAAGAAGTGGGGCTGTAACTAGCATAGAGTGGGCTGGTCTTCCCCTTGTGTCAGAATAGTGGGTCACTGCCAAGATAAAATACCAAGAGGAACCCGTGCTCACCGTTCTGTTAACTAGATAAGTTCTGTCCTTGTTTAGAAAGTGAGCTCCCACTCTTTATGGTCTTGCTGCAGAATCTAGTTATGCCCAAGTTCTGGAAAGGTATATATGGGAAATAATGTCATAGAGACATAGCCAGAGATATCCCAGAGGGTGGGGACCTAGAATATTTTGCCTTAATGTCTAAGTGTCCAAGTATTTTAAAAGAAACCTTATTCTCTGTTTCTATTTATTTACATTTGAGACTAAGTGAATTATTTAAATACTTTGTCTTCTCGGTGATCAAATAAAATAGTTTGCCTATTTGAAAAGGGACTTTTACTCTTTTTTAAATGAAATAGTTTGCCTCATCAGATAAATATATGAGGTATTATTATGTGTTAGATGTGAAGTGTCTCGCAAAATCTCATGTGTGAGACAATACAAGAAATTTAGAGGGGAAATGACTGGGTTATAAGAGTCTTAACCTAATCAGTGCATTAATCCCTTGATAGGGAGGTAGGGTGTGGCTGGAGGAGGTGGGTCACTGGGAGAACACCTTTCTGGTCTATTTTGTTCTTGGTGAGCAGAGCTAGCACTCTCTCTCATTTTGTTTGTCTGTCTGTCTGTCTGTCTGTCTCTCTTTCTCCCTCCTTCCTAGTGCCATGTTCTGAGCTGCTTTCTTCTGTCATACTCTTCCACAATGATGTTCTGCCTCACATCAGGCCCTGAGCAATGGAGTCAGCCACCTATGGACTGAGACCTCTGAATCTTTGAGCCCCAAATAAACTTTTCCTTCTTAAAATTGTTCTTGTCAGCTGGATATGGTGGCACATGCCTGTCATCCCAGTGGCTTGGGAGGCTAAAGCAGGAGGATCATGAGTTCAAAGCCAGCCCCAGCAACTTAGAGAGGCCCTAAGTAACTTAGTGAGGCCCTGTCTCAAAAAAAAAAAGGGGGCTGAGGGTGTGGTTCAATGGTTAAGTGCTCCTGACTTCAATTCCCAGTGCCAAAAAAAAAAAAGAAAAAGAAAAACATTGTTCTTGTCAGGTCTTTTGTTTACAGCAGCAAAAAAGCTAAGACAGGTATAAAATGAATGACTTTAGAGATTGCATCATTTATTCATGCTATTATTTGCTAATATATAGGAAGCCCTTTGCTAGGCACTGAGGCAGAAAATCGCAAGTGAATAAAATCAGGGCTTCCTGGGCCTACTTCTGGAGATTTTGATTTGTAGTTTTGGAATGAGGCCCAGGAATCTGATTTTAGCAAACCTCCAATTGATTCTGAATGATCAGACTACAATTTTAGAAACTTTAGTGTATATAATGCCAAGATGACTAGGCAATATTTCTGCTACAAGGAATTTACAACTATCTATATCACACCCATGAAGTAGCTAAATGCATTTTCCTACTCCTGTCTTTCTTCCATCCTCTCTCCTCCCACTTAATGTACCCGTTATCTGTACACCCTGTACAAGGCACAGTGCTGTCTCTGGTTAGGCAGAAAGATGATGTCTGCCTTCCGAAAGTATGTGTTTGTGAAGTTCATAATAATTACAGTTTGCATGGCAAAGTAAACATAAGCTATGCTCTGGTATATGTGCATCTTGTATAACAGACCCATGTAGGGAAAGTCCTTATCCCAGTTCAGTAGTGTCTCAAGTAAGCAGGAGATTAATTCTAAGAAGTTCATATGGCAGGGGATGAAGTAGGGTGGTAACAAAGGAAAACTAGACATATCATACATATTTATCTAGTCACTACTCTGTCGCAACTCAGAGCCAAGCTCTAAGGGTATCAAAATTTAAAGTGAGATCATATTTTTTGAGGAATTTTAATATTTATATCATATCGGCTAGGGTGCATCTGGTTTCCAGTAACAGCATATCAAATAATAGTGGCACAAATAATAAGGCATTAATTAAGATATCAGAAGCAGGAAAGATGGTCATTCGAGCTTGTCAGAACTGGTTCATCAGCTCCACAGTGCCAAGGGTACAGGATTGGCATCTCCAAGATTTTGTTCACAGGATAGTTTAGCAGATGCAGACATTATATCTGCCATAACCTCATTCAAACAGAGCCAGAGAAAAGCCACATCCATAAGACCATGCTCCACATGTGCTTTCTCCCTATATTGTGGAGAACATATCTTTCTCAGAGGATATCAGTTTATTTCCCCTTTTCTATAATTGGCTAGAACTGGGTCACCTCTCCCAGCCCTAGTTGTAAGGGACACAGGGAAGGGATTGTTGGGGAGGGAGCCACGCAATGTTTTTTCTTTTGTTTTTTGTTTTTTGTTTTTGCTACAGAGATGAAATGATTACAAAAACCTAAGCAAACATTATTGACCATTGCTCAGTCACATAAGTATTTCTGGAGTAAACAAAAGAAAAGCATCCATATGGTATGTATGGAAAGTTAAGGAAAGAAAAAGAGAGAGAAATAATATTCAAAGGAGAAAGAGAGAAACCCATTAGAAGTTGAAAGATGGAGAGGACTTAAATTGATGGTAATAAAGGGGAGGTATACAAAAATATTAAGAAAAAGAGAATAGAATTAAATATTCTCTAATGACTAGAAAATATGATACCAATAGCAAAAAGGTTGTAGTCTTAACAATATATCAACCCTAGGATAATTTTTTTTTATTTTCCATGTTAAGTGACTTAGATTTTACATAAATGGTATCTTTTACTTGAGTCTCCTATGTGTGTGAGCAATATTTTTTAAGAAGCACTCTAGCTCATTAGACAAAATGGATGCCAGTCAGCCAGGCTGGAATGCGGAAGGGAAAGAGACCAAACCTGTTCCTTCTGTGTGCTGCCTCTCTTAATGAGCTTCCAAGTACCTATAAGGGAAGTACTAGGAGGGGTGCTGGTGCTCGATACCACCCATCAGTGATATTCCAAACTATAAATGCATCAAAAGCCTGAGTAATAAGGATTTTGTTTGACTCCATGCAAGTAACCAAGTAAAACATAGTGTCTGAATTCTGCTAGTTAGAAAGAGAATAGCAAAAGCCTTAGACAAGGTAATTTTTGACCTAACATAGTATCTCTCCATTAATTCCAGCCATTCTATAGCTCACCCTCATGTTTTTGTCTATTATCTATTCTATTAACATGATTATTTTATTTATGTTTGTTTACCTGATTTTTATAATCTTTCTCCTACAATAAAACTCCATGTGGACAGATACTATATTCTTGTTGCTCATTGTATGTATTCTCAGAGTCTATTACAGGACCTGTGGGCTCTAAGTAGTTATCAAGTGTCTGGTGGTGGTGGTGCACACCTGTAATCCCAGTGACTTTAGGAGGCTGAGGCAGGAGGATTGCAAGTTCGAGGCCAGCCTCATCAACTTAGCGAGGACCTAAGAAACTTGGTGAGACTCTTTCCTTAAAAAAATAAATAAAGTTAGCCGGGCACGGTGGCTCAAGCCTGTAATCCCAGCACTTAGGGAGGCTGAGACAGGAGAATCGCGAGTTCGAAGCCAGCCTCAGCAATGGCGAGGCACTAAGCAACTCAGGGAGACCCTGTCTCTACATAAAACACAAAATAGGGCTGGGGATGTGGCTCAGTGGTCGAGTACCCCTGAGTTCAATCCACAGTACTAAAAATAAAAATAAAAATAAATAAATAAAGTTATGAAGTGAATGTGTGAGTAAATAAGTGTTCCTACCTCTTAACTAGTTTTCAGAACAGTTACTTGAAATCTTACAAAGCCGTCCAGCACTAACTGTCCCTTCTGTTATGCCTTGGGGGCATAAAATAGGAAATATTTGGATGTGGAATTCTCCAAATAAAATGTATCAAACCAAACATCACCAGGCCATCCATAAAAGAAGAAACATTACTCCAGAACCTACATAATCCAGCCTGTGGTTTGATTTGCTTTAAGAGAAGCTGATTCATTGTCAGCTGTCGCCCCCTTGTGGTAAAGAATGTACTTATCAGGGCGCCACGTTTCTGGTAGTTTGAAAAGCAGCCGGAGGCTTTTGCAGTGCTACCAATCTCACAACCTTCAAATCACAAAACTAACACACACACACACACACACACACACACATTTAAATTTAGAAGGAAAATGATTTATGAGTTACTGTTATTTTTATGATCTGGTTTTTTTTTAACTTACTGGAAAATATAGCTAGAAATAAAAATAACATACTTAAAACTCTTTGAACTTTGTGTTCATCATTACACTTGTTTATGGAATACTCTCCTAAGGATGAATTAAAACAGCTATTTATTCTCAAAGCCTCTTAGAGAATATTGATTTCCTATTTAAAATTTGACATTTATTTTATGACGTGCGGAGAACTTTCAGGAAGCAAGAAAACCATGATGATGTAGATCAACATTTTTAGGTAAATTTCAGCAAACTACATGTTTAAAAAAAAAGCCAAACTGCTACTTATAAATCATTAGTCTCAAAACAGCCAGTTGCTTAACTAAATTCAACCACATTTCCCCGCCTCCACCCAATCCTATTCCCCAAAACACCCACAGAAACGTATATATTTGTATCTATGGGTAGATAATGTAGAAAGTTTTTAAAAATAAATCTTCCAAAATGTTCTCTACTTCTGAAGTGACTGAGAGCAGAGAATACATTGTATCATGCATGCATTTAAATTTTGTATTTGACTCTCCCTCTGAGCTAGAGTTTATAGTGATAGTGAATTTATATAAGAGAGTTTATAGTGAGAGACCCATCTGTTTACAGGACTTGCTTCTAACGCTTGATGTGTGTACTAGCAACTGTTTTTTTTTTTTACTGAGGCTTAAACCTAGGGGTGCTTTACCACAGAGCCACATCCCTAGTCCTTTTCACTTTTTATTTTGAGACAGAGTCTTGCTCAACTGCTAAGGGTCCTACTAAGTTGCTGAGGCTGGCCTTGAACTCAAAATCCTCCTGCCTCAGTCTTCCGGTCTCTGGGATTACAAGCATGTGATGCCACACCTGGCACTAACAACATATTTTTGAGTACCAATTATGTACCATACTTTAAGCTGGGAGGCTAACCCTCCTGACCCACCCATGAAGTAGACATACATTATTGTTATCACTATTTTCAAAGGAGCCTGCTGAAATACACTACATTGCTGGAACAAGTTTACCAACTGTGGGACTGTGGATCTTCCGGATTCTAATTGGCTCTTCTGTTAGCATTGTTTTTTTGTTTTTGTTTTTTTCAGTTAATTGGTTTTACACAACAACAGTCAGGAGTTCAGTAAGCACAATGACATTGGTTGTCAAGGATGCTAGCAAGATTCAAGAGGATTCAGGAAATACTTATCTCCTACTGAACAAAAATGTCCTAGTGAAAACCCTTCTGTCTTAAAGAAGTAGTGAACCTAATTAATGACCCAGGTTTTCTAGTGCATCAAAATTTTCCTTCTTAACATGTTTTTATGTACTATTGCAGATAATCTGGACCTGTTCTATAATTTTCTTATGTAACTAAATTTCAGTTATGACTTATTTTTTGTCAGTTGCTTTTTCCTCTTAAATATAAAGACAGTGTCCTATATGCTTTTTCAACCACCAAAAAACAATAATTTAGTTTAATTAAGAATTTTAGCTATGTGTTAATACCAGTTAATCAATTTTTTTTTTTTTTTTGCTACTGGAGATTGACCTCAGGGGCACTTGACCACTGAGCCACATTCCCAGCCCTATTTTGTGTTTTATGTAGACAGCGCCTCCCCGTTGCTGAGGCTGGCTTTGAACTCGCAATTCTCCTCTCTCAGCCTCACTAAGTGCTAGGATTTATAGGCTTGCGCCACTGCACCTGGCTAACCAATGTCTTATTCTATTTAACATTTATGGTCATTGGAACTTTCCTGTGTAGAAGAAAATTCTCATGGTCTGGAAAGCTGGTTGTTTGCCTGGTGGGATTACTGTTATGCACTAACTGTAGTATTTTGCATAATGCACCAGATGGCGGTGGCTCCTTTACACTAATATAAGTGAACCTCACAAAGATGTTCAGACTAGTGCATCAGTAAAGCTATCTGAGAAAGAAAGTAATAGAGTATTACAGCATAGAAAACCAAATACCAAAGAGGTAAAATTCCATGAGTCTCAGGTGTAAAAGCTTACATTCCCAGTATCAATGAAGACAAACAACAATATATTATAGAAGTATTAAAATAGGAAGCTTGTCTTTTACCAATGCTAAAAAGTCATTTTTGCTATAACTAATATTTTGTTAAACATTTCGGAAATGACATTATATTTGAGCATGCCATTCATTCACTTTGCTCATGGAAAACAGGACAGAATGAACAAGTCAGTACATCTTAAATGAAATTAGTTATTTGTCTTGTCGTCCAAGGATTTTGACATTGCTAGGAGTCTAGATGAAAGTGTGGATGTAAAGATCCATGATAAGCTGGTTGTGGTGGTGCACGCCTGTCACCCTAGTGGCTTAGGAGGCCAAGGCAGGAGGATCACAAGTTCAAAGCCAGCCTTACCAGGCCCTAAGCAACTCACGAGGCCCTAAGCAATTCAGCAGGACAGTGTCTCTAAGTACAATATAAAAAAGCAAGGGTGGCAGTTCTGGGGATGTGGCTCAGTGGTTAAGTGCCCTCTGGTTTCAATCCCTGGTGCAAAAAAAAAAAAAAAAAAAAAAAAACTCCATGGTAAGAATAACTTTCATGCCAGTTAACAGAATGGATGAGAAATGGGACTGATTTTTCATTTCTGGTGATCAAACCTTGATTAGGAGTTGACTATCTTCCCCTAGTGTTTTTCAGGGATGTTAAATGTCTTCAGAGCTTCCCTACAACTGCTCACTATTGCCCTTTAACCTTCTGAAAATGAGCCCCTAGGATTCCTCAGCATTTAGGCTGGCAAGCCTTCCCCTGCTCCAGATCTCTAAGCCTGTTTCCCCTCTCAAGTCCTAGCTAGCAGAGAAAGCAAAATAATTCACAAAGATACATCTAAGGCATCTGTGGGGCAGACAGAGCCTCCTCCCTGAGCCTATCATTTGGAAAGTGAAGTTCATTAGAACACAAGTAACCTGCAAACACTAGGAAACCAGGGCTCAACATTTCCTGGATAGGTCCTTCAGTCTCTCTGAACCTCAGTTGTTTCATCCATCAGAAAACTCATCTGATGGTGGGGAAGATCATGTCTTAGTAGTCCTTCCCAAATCTCCTTACAGGCCCATAGAGTACATCTATACTGCGAATCCCTCCTGAAGACCTTTTCTCTATCTTATTTCCATCATTCCACTTACCACCCTCTGAATGGCCTCATTTATCTGTTCATGTATTTATCTCCCATCTCCCTTCTAGAATACAAGCTCCCTATAGTCAGAAACCCATCTTGTTCACTGCTGTGTCTAAAGAGCCTGGAACAATGCCAGATGCACAGGAGAACTCAAGCAATACATTGAGTACCTGAATAAATGAATGGCCTCAATAAACAGTGTGTGATGCGTGAAAGAATGAATGTATGATTTGTGAGTTTTCGCTCTACCGAACAAATTGCTCTAATATCTCCTGTAATCAGATGGGTTTTGTAACAAGAGGCTTCCCAGAGCTTGTGTTCTGAAAAAGCAGCACAAATTTTCTCCTGATTTTGGGTATGCTTCCTTGCCTGAGGATGAATGTCCTACTTTTCTGTCCTTGAGCAGGCTCTTCTTCATGCGGGACCAGTTCAGTGCAGTTTTTTGAGTAGGGGAGGTCTTCTCGACTTTAGCGCTCACCGCTGCTTGTTGACATTTGTGATGTCTCAATTCCAGTGGCTTCAGATCCTGTTGATAGGCCAGAGAGAAAATGCAAAAAGCTCTTGAGTTATTTAAATTCAGGCACTTCCTAAGAAGTGGCGTTAATTTAGAGAAGAAACAGCATGTATCTACGGTTGGGTACATCCAAGACCATCTGTACATGCATTAATTTAGCTGCACATCACCCACAATGCCTCTTCATTCATGGCCTAACACTGAAGCCAGAATTAAACAGGCAGTCAGTGTAGACAGGTAAATTGAGTCAGATCGGATGGGGGAGGTCAATTTGGGTCTGGGAAGTTAGAGAAGTATTGAGATGCTAATACCTCCAAAGCCCTTCCTCCACCCTTATCAAGATAACCTGCACCTGCTCCAACTGGTTGCTAAAGGTAACCTGTCCCAGGGATTATCTGTCCCTGCAGGGAGTTGTTAATTGTAATTAACCCCCCTTCCTGCCCAGATCCCCCCACCTGAGCCCTTCCCCCATCCATGTGCTTTCCCACTTTTTTGGCCACCCCACCAAACATCCTGGGCCTAGTCACATACACAGGAGGGAGAGAGATAAGGGGAAGAGAGCAGGAGAACAAAGGAAGCCTAGGACATGTAAAAAGGCAAAACATCTGTACTTCTTGGGATACCAGGATACCAGCTATGGCCCCTTTCTCCCTCTCAGGAGAAGTCTATGTTACCCCTTTCAAATAAACCCTGCTTAAATGCCTGCCTTGGTGTGCTGCTCTAAAGTTCAAACTTGAGCATGTGGAGGAGCAGAACTTGTCACAGAACATGTTGTAACCAGCGGTATCAACATGATTGGATTTCCATTTGGTTCTTACTTCCCTAAGTGGAGGAAGAAAAAAATTATGGGGGGTGTATTGAAGGGTCACTGAACAATCTTACAGCTGAAAGATACCTTACTCATTCTCTAATCCAGTGTTTCTCAAAGTTTTCTGAACCCAAGAGTCACCCAAGGTGCTGGTTAAAACATCAATTTTCGGGCCTTATCCTGTTGATTTATATTCAACAGGTTTGGATGAGGCCAGGTGTATCTGTATCTTAAACAAGTGCCCCAGGTGATACTTATGTTTAAGCAATTTGGGGAAATACCAATTTAGCACAACCCTTTGAAGAATCAACCTTAGAAAAGCTAAGGTGGACATCTGGGTCACACAGCCCACAAAGATTCTTCAGTTCTTAGACCTGGATTTTTTCCCTTATGCCAGACTGCCTCCACTAAATCTCCCTTCCACTAAAAAACTGTACAAACACACACAGCAAGGGAACTGAGCACCTTCCAAGATGTCTTAACTTCCTCAGTATTTCCAACGAAAATGTTAGCTGATTTTCTTCAATACTCTCTCATTGTGAAACTTCTTTTTTCAAAAATTTAACTTATAATGTATGTGTGGCCTAGATGGGCGTCCAGATTTTGAAAGTAAGATTTGCAGATGACATCTCAGAATCCTGGTCCCCCCTACCCTTTTATACGCACACACACACACACACACACTAAGGAGCACTCTACTACGGAACCACATCCTCAGCCATTTTTTATATTTTATTTTGAAACAGGATCTTGCTAAGTTGTTTAGGACCTTGCTAAATTGCTGAGGCTGGCTTTGAACTTGCAGTCCTCCTGCCTCAATCTCCCTAGTCCTTGAGAATACAGGTGTGCACCACCAAGCCCAGTATCTCTGGTCCTCTTTTATGGGTCTGTAGAGATGGACTTCAGCCTCTAAAATTCTATTCTGGATGCTTATCAAGCATCACTTGGTTTATATGTTGAGTACAAAATACAGCGAGGTAGGTATTCAGAGCAGTTTTTTATAATTGGGAACTAAAAACTATTACTAATCTGTTTTCACTAATGCAGTCCATCTGTGCATGAGCAATTTGTGTGTTTTTTTCCTAAGAAGGACATCATATTCTCCATATATTTAAAAGCTTAATACTTGCAATCAAAGAGACAGAAATATCCAGCCAACTCTGATTCTTACAAAACAGAGCTGAAAGCAGGTGATTCAGCTGACTTTAGATGACTCAGCCTCCCTTGATGGCCAGAGTCGGTGACTCATATGTCTACTGTCTGAGGGAATTCATTTCAGGAACTCAAATTCCAGGAGCCTCCAAAAAGATCATTATATTCTTGAGTAACTCATGAATACAAATGGAGTTGTTCTAGCCTTTTCTTTCACCCTCAGTTTTTATTCCTCTTCAAAGAAATACAAGTTGAATGTAGACATATTAGGCAGGCAGTCCTAAAAGGAGCAGCCCACAGTATAGGGTGAACTTGTACTTCCTTTTTGGCTTGATCTTTCTGCTAATTTGGGCTTTCAGGGGGAAACCCAAAGTGTGGAGTGGTTTTGCTGAGGAGAGATCCTTCGGGTTGTAAGCCTCATAATAAATGAAAAGCGAGTAGGAATAAGTGTCTAATTTTGGCTTATTGAGAATGCATAATGTAAATTTTAGGTTTATGATAAAATATTCTGGGAACTGAGATGTTTTTATATTCTTTAAGATAAATAAGCTGTTTTCTATGGTTCTCTTCCATCTTATTAACATTTGGAAGTCTTTTAGACCCTCAATCCCATTTTAATTAACTCATGTAGAGTTGTTCACTTTTTGTCATAATAATAATAATAATAGATAGTATTCTTTACTGAGCATTTATATTTAATGAAACTTTGGGGAAAATTGAAAATATGGAGATATTAACTTATAAGGGTGTTAAAAGCAGTGGCCTTTTAAGGGATTTAAAAATATTGATTAAGCAAAGGATTTGTAAAGAGAACTTCCCTCCCCACAAAAAAGTCAATGGTCAACCTATCTGTGATAGATTAGGAAATACCAAGGTGTCCATTTCAGAGAAATACTTCTTGGAAACCAGACTGCAAGAAAGAAAGGACCAAAGTCACTTAAACCACAGGAGCAACACTGAGATTCTTTCATGTCTAAAATTGCTCCTTGTATGGAATTGAAATATTGGCTCATATTCCTCACGAAGCAGATGAACAAATGTCTGGGGCCAGATGACAAAGACAATATGGGAAACATGAAAAATATTCTCCTGAAATATCTTATTTGCCCCTCAGTTCCCAGCAGGAATCAGGACAAAGGCTGGACTCCTTGCTAGTAGAAGCAGTGTTCACAGGAGCATGGCCTGCAGGTTTAGCCAGCATAAATGTCCCAAGTGGCACAAAGTCACCAACACCAGACTAAAATACAGCTTAATGATATTCCAACATTTTTCTTTTTACAGATGGGAAGCTAAGATTCCATAAAGTGTTTTATTTGCCCAAGATCATAGTATGTATTTGTGATCAGTCATAACATGACCTCGGGTATCCTAGTCTTCCTTTTTAAGTATCTTTTTTGCATCTGCAGTAAGTGCCTAAAAAAAAAAAAGCAAAAAGCAAATGTTATGTAAGCCCCTCTAAAACAAATGTGATTTAAGCCTCTTAAAGTGGCAGAACTGAAAACTCATCAGATGGTTCTTTTTATGAAATCATTCTTAAAATATTACCTATTTTTGCTCCATTCTTGCTAGTCAGAAGTTCACCCTCCGTTTTGCTTTGTCATTATTATGAAAGATTATTTTGTTGCCCCTTCCTCTTTGACCTGCAGACTCATCATAAACATACGCTCCCATAAATGTACTGAAATTCACATTGTGGCATTGACTAAAACCATCAAAAACAGCAGTTCCTATCAGCAGGGAACTGGCTTAAAAAATTACACTAAAAACCTAAATTGCTTGGCATGGTAGTGCCCACCTGTTATTCCAGCAGCTCGGAAGCTGAGGCTGAGGTAGGAATATCAAGAGTTCAAAGCCAGCCTCAGCCATTTAGTGAGGCTCTAAGCAATTCAGAGAGTCCCTGTCTCTAAATAAAATATAAAAACAGGCTGGGGTGTGGCTCAGTAGTTAAGCACCCTGAATTTAATCCTCAATACCAAAAACAAAAACAAAAAAATAACAATAAAAACATACATCAACTATATAGCTATTAGAAAAATAAGAGGTAAGAGATCTACTTATTGATATAAAGAGATTATAAAGAGATGTGAAGCAAATTAAAAATAGTATGAATGTATATAGGATAGCTCTGTGTGAGTTTATTTGCTTTTAAGTGTTTATGTACATACATATATTTTGATTTCTGCATAGAAAATTCTGGAATGATGCCCAAGAAATGTATTGTTTTGCTATTGGCATTACTATTTGTTAACTTTATAAGTAATATTTTTAAAAAGAAAGCAAAGGTGACAGGCAAGTCCTAAGTCTAAGACTGTTGGCCCCAAATCAATAGGTTTGATCTGTTTGTAAGGAGCAGATAGTCCTTCCAGAAGGGACAGCTGGAACTGCGATGAGGGGAATGTGATGGGCAGATGTGGAAGCAGTTGACCTTTACCAGCTGCTCTGGTTTTTCCCTTTGGTCAAACATACTAAGGGACATTTAAAAGGGAAAACACTAAAATTATACCCTGCCTTACAAGTAAAAATGGGAGCAAAATGATAGGATTAGGTTCTTAATCCTTATTACCCTCTCCTCCAAAAATGGGTGTGACAGCCAGCCACACACTCAAGAGTACACCTAAAGCCACATCCTGTTTGTCATATTGCACCTAGTTTGTGAGATACCTTTTGCTTGGTGTAACAGCAGCAAGAAAAATAATCAAAGAAATTCCACCCAACAAGCTCTCCAGGTTAGCAGAGCGCTTGCATAGGCCCCAAGACGTAGCCAGTGTCCCTTCCTGTTTTGCAGTTTTTGCAGTTTGTACTTTGGTGATGAATAAATTTTATGTAAAGATGACATCAACCCAGTATTTTTTGTTTTCTCCAGGGTTTTGTTTTTGTTTTGTTTTGTTTTGTTTTGTTTTGTTTTTTTCTTAAATATTTTGTTTAGTTGTAGATGAACACAATTTTATGCGGTGCTGAGGATCGAACCCAGTGCCTCACGTATGCGAGGCAAGCGCTCAACCGCTGAGCCATAGCCCCAGCCCCAGGGTTTTGGTTTTATAGCAGATAAAACTTAAGTTTAAAACCCCATAGGGCCCATTCCATTCTATTTATATAGTGTTACTAAACTTCAAATGAGGAGGGTTTTCACCCTTTTCTGTTTAGAAGATGGGACTCTCCTGGAAATTACATATGATAAAACCCTCTCAAAACCAAGTTCAGCTCTACAAAACAAGAACCTTAAAGATATTTTCATTTTGTATCTGATAATTTTACATGTGTACGTCCATCCAAAGTCACTAATCATAGGGGTTGACTTTAGTACAAAGATGTTTTCCAAATTATTATTATCATAGTGGAATTGTGCTTAACATGAATGATGAGTTCAATTATAGTACTTTCATATGATAGAATTATACTATTATCATTAAGAACATTAATGACAAGATTCATGTGAACCATGTATATATGATATCCCTCTGATACTATTTATATGTTAACTGTCACTGTTACTGGGATTTGGGATGTTTTATGCTGAGGTTTACCCTGACAGATCCAATGGGAAGCAATGCTAATGTAAAAACATTCAAGCTATAACTTTTCCCCAGCTCCAGCTATGATTATTAGTGGAAGTGAAACATCTGCTTCAGTCTGTCTTAGTTTCTGATAGATAAGAGAGATGATAATCCCTCCCCATCAATAGGAAAGAAGTTCAGGGTTGATTTTTTTCCCCCTGACTTTATAATTCAATTGTTGAAACTTCCCAAGAAGTTAGAAGAGTAATGCTTTTGATGGTACTCTGCTCCTAAGAAGTTAGTGGAAAAACTAAGGTAGAGACAGACATCCACAGAGTTCCATTCCCCAATAATACAGGCACACACACCATCTATCTCAGTAATTACAAGTGCAACCTATTGTACACACACACACACACACACACACACACACACCACTCAGTATTCAGGAGTAATAAGTTGACCCCAAATTATTACTAAAAGTTAAAAAAATTCATTCATCTTTTAATTTATTTGAAAGATCAAAATCTGGCTCTCCTTGGACTTGGAGGTAGTTCACCAGTTGAGCTTTATGTGAAATAAGCATCAAAGGTTTCAGTGATCCCTAAGGAAGTTTATTGTAAACTATCTATTTAAATGGTAAATATGCTTATAATAGTCCACTTTTTATATAACAAAAAATACTTCAAGATCCTCAAGCCTAGAAGCAATAGCAATTATCACTCAATCAACACCAGCAATATGTGAAACAGGCTGTCAGAGATGGCCAAGGTGGAGATTAGGGCTTACAGGGTTGGACATGCATGATAAGCAACAATGGCCGACACTCCCGACCCTTACTGCATGCATCCCCTGGTTTATGTGGAGCTTGGAAAACTTCCTAGGAGAACTCTAACCATGTTTATAACCAGAACTGACACACACAGTCGTGTCTGATTGGAGACAGAAGCCACTCACACAAGGAGATGATGAACTGGAGAATGCAGAGCTGTGCTAAAATCAGCCAGGGAGAGAGCCCATTGTGGGCCTCTCCCCCTTGTTTAGTGACTGCCCATTGGTAACTTGAAATAGATCATGGTGGAGGCATTTACAGTAAAGAAAACAATAAACGGTACCATTAAGGGCCTTTCCCCTGTGACTGTCCCCTGAATCCATTGTTAAACATTTACCAGAACACTACTGGAAGAGCTCCTAAGACAGAGAACATCTAGGGGAAGGAGGAATCTGGAGTAGCAAACCACATTCAGAGACATGTGGGAGCTGTTACCCGATGAGGGCTCCTGCTTGAGTAAGTTTTACCCTGCCAACTTTAGAGGCCACAGTGTACCCTGAGATGACTCCTCTAGGTCCTTTAATGTTAGACTGGAAATGTAGAGCACAAGGCCCAGAATGTATTTTGGGCATTGATGTGCATCCTCTAACTCTTTAAAAATCTAGTATTTCCAGGCTCACAATATCAGCCTATCAGTTCTCTCCATTGAGGAGAGGTCATTAAGGTACATTTCATGACATTCACATCTTCATATGTTTCTTTCTAGGTCCATCTCCATAAAGATCATGCAAGGAATTAATCCACACAGCAAGCAAGGTGAGAGATTGTGTTTACTTTCTGTCACTGTGACCAAACTATTTGAAAAAACTACTTAGGGTAGGAAAGTTATATTTTAGCTCATGATTTCAGAGGTTCAGTCCATGATCAGCTGGCTCCAAAGCAGAAACGTCACTGTAGAAAGGTGAGGTGGATAAAGTTGCTCAACTCATGCAGCATGGAAACAGAGTGAATACAAGGAGGAAAGGGCCAGGCCAGGGAGAAGATAAACCCTTCCAGTGCCCACCCCTAGTGACTTACTTCCTCCAACTAAGTCCCACCTTCCAGTCGTCCATTTAGCTACCAGTGGATTAATTCATCACATGAATTAATTCACCAATGAGGTTAAAACCCTCATATTTCAATCATTTCCTAAAAGCCCCACCTCTGAACTGTTTTGCCTGGGGATACCATGCTTTCAACACTTGGTCTTTGGGGAGAACATTCCAGATGTAAACCATAATAGGGATGATATAAAAATTGTTTCTCTAACAAAGCTGGTGGCTGAGGCTACGAAGTTCCTACACCACTCTTGGTTTTCCATCATATTGGGCTATCTGATGTTTGATAAAGTGAATGTGGAAGTTTCCAGTACGTTCAAGTCCTCCATGGCTGATTTTTTTGGCAACTCTGAAGACAGTTCTGCAAGAGGTAGGTGATTCTGATCCACAGCACTAGCACCTGCAGCAGGGACAGAAGATCCCCACCATGGAGTTTGCTTTCTAGCTTCTAGAAGATGCTAACACAGAAGGACAGCAGCCATTTCTCTCATTCATAGTACCAAGACATTACCAACATGCAGGAAAGTTAGCAGGAATCAGCATTCCTCTAGGGACACACTGTGAAATAATGCCAGTACACAAATTACCAAGGCAGGATGGGAATGGAAAATAACAAAAGGCTACAGGAGAACAAAGGGAAATATTGTTTCTAACTGGGAGAAAGCAGAAAACTTTGCCATGGAGAAAATGATATTTGAAGGCTAAGCAGGCTTTCAATAACAAGGGGAGTGTTTGGCAAAAGTCATCCTAGGTGGGGCTGGGGTTGTGGCTCAGTGGTAGAGCACTTGCCTCGCACATGTGAGGCACTGGGTTCGATTCTCAGCACCACATGAAAATAAACAAATCAAATAAAGATATTGTGTCCATCTACAACTAAAAATATTTTTTTAAGAAGTCATTCTAGGCAATAAGAGCAGCAGTGGTGAGAATAGAACTGTCATTATTTATGGTTTTTAAAAATTTTTTTCTGTATATTTTGATACTTTTACCTCTTAAAACTCTTTTTGGCTGGGGAAGACTGTCCCTCCCAGAGTAGCTGATTCTTCCAGAGAACAAAGGGCTCACAGGGAAACTTACCTTTGTTGTGCACACTAACCAATCCAGAGCCATACTTCCTCTGTCTGGAACTAGGTGTCTGCCCTAATTATCCCAGGGCCAGGCGTCAGGCAACCACAAACCATCCCTATATGCTAAGCCCATCACATTACTCAAACTAGCCAATCCTAAACTGTTTACCCTGACCACCTTTCCTTCCCTACAGAAACCCCAGTGCTGGCTCTGACCTTGGCTTTTCCTTTGCTCCTGTCTTCTGCTTCCTGATAAGACCCTGTAGCCCTGCACCGGGTGGCATGGCATGCCTCCCATCTCTAGGACCTGTGAGTATCATAAAGAAAAAAGAAAGCCTCTCCTGAGCCCACACGTGGATGAGCATCACATAAAAAATGACTGCCAAGGAGGAAAGTTCTGGGTTATCTCAAGATACTGGAACTTGGACTGTGCATTCAGGAAGGGAGCTATGGAAAAGGTTAAGCAGATCCTGGAGACCTGGACTGCTATGGTGAGGAATAGCCCATAGAGGCTCTGCACAGGGAAGGGGCCAGGGCAGAGCTATGTTTCAGATTGATGTACCACTGACAAAGCCAGAGGGAGGCAGGGACCAAAAGAAGTTGTTTCAGGTGTCCTAATGAGTCACCCAAAAGGGAGAAGGAGTAGCCAAGGATTAGAAAGTCAGTGCCATCACAAAAGTAGCCTAACAAGTAACCAGGTCTAGGGACAAAAATGGAGAGTTTGGTTCTAAAGTTAAAAGAATAAAACCTGTAATATAGGCTTTAGCATATAGGGAAAGATGTGTACCTTTTGATTGTTGATAAGCTAATATTATTTAGTCAGAGTGGAAACAGGTTATGACATGGCTGTTTTGACTTACATTTCTTTTTTTCTTTCCTTCATTTTTTTTTTTTTTTTGATGGAAGAAAATGCTTTTATTTTAATATGGGCATATTTTTTACCTTGAAGTAAATGCATTCTTCAAAAGATGGCTTAAATATGACTAGATCTATTTATTGCACAAAAGCTAATTGCACACTCTGACATGACTTAGAGGACTTACAAAAATGAATGAAATATAAGTAATTCCTACATTTATTATCTTTAAAAAGTAGAGAAGACAGGCAAGCATTAGTAACAAATGATACATTTTAGGAAAAAAAAACCTATATACTGTCAACATAGATGTGAGAAGAGTCACTCTAATTAGAAGATAAAGAGACTATTACATTTCTTTATGACAGATTGGAGTGTCTTTCAATTCGTTCATTTATTCAACAAATATTTATTGAATTCCTGATCTATGCTAAGCATTTGTCTAAGTGTGAGGGATATAGCAGTAATCACAATGAACAAAATTCTCTGCCCTTGTGGGCCTGGCCTTTAACAGTGAGAAATGAACAGAAAGTAAATAAATAAGGAAAGACACAGTACATCCAACTATAAGGACTATGAAGAAATGTAAAGAAAGGAAGAAGAATAGGAAATGCCAGCAGTTGACATGCAATTTTATATAAGAAAACCTCCAAAGAAGTGACAGGCCTGACTGTAGGACTAAGGACATCTGGGGAGACACCAATGTAGACAGAGGGGAAAATAAGCAAAAAGGCCTGTGGTTGGACCATATCTGGCTCCCTTCCTCTCTCTCTCTATCATTTTTTTCCTGGCTTCTTTGTAACTACAGTTGTTGAGAATTGTAGTTAGTGCCCTGTGAACTGCCTGTTCATAAGCACATTTTCTCTTAGGCTCCCTTTTTCTTTTTGATTTTTAATCCCCTGCATGTGAAAGAAATTAGCTCTGCCTCACATATATATTATAAATATTCCCCCACACCTTGTATTTAGTTTTTTTGCTATACAGAAGCGTCAAATTTTATGTAATAAGATTTATCAACTTTTTCTTGATGAGAAACTTACAGGTTTTGTGTCTCATTTAGGAAGGTCAACTCCATTCCAAGAAAAAGAAAAATTTATTTTTCCCCCTACTTTTAATTTTATGGATTAAAAAAACACTTAGAATTTTGATCCAGCTGGAATTCATTTTTTTTTGTATAATCAAAGGTAGGATTATTTGTTTAAAAAGCAACAAACTCCTGAAATTGAAAAACTTCCAACACCCAAAAGAATGGATTTCTAAAGGCAATCTACCCAGCAGGCCAGGCTGAAGTTACCTGGAAACAATTCTGCTAAAGCCTCTGTTCTCAGATGCCACCAGCTCTTCTCCTGTCTCACTTTCCAAAGTGTTTCTGTGGTACTCTAGTTTCACAAGACAGATACCAGCACCCAGCAAAAGAAGTGTTCCATGTTAAAATGAGTTTGAGAAACTTGGAATAACCATGTTTTAACTACAGGACAACATATTCTTTTAACATGTGAATATCACTGGGCTTCTCCAATGGGAGCACTTTGGGCCATGGACTCTTGTTTCAGAAGGCATTATGGGAACCAGTGTTTCTGGTTTAGAGTCATGGTTCCCAGACTTGGTTATATACTAGAGATATTCTAATACAGACTACTGCATCTTATTCCTGATCAGTGGAATCAGAATCAGTGAGGATGGGATATAAACATTTTTTAAACTCTCATTTATTGGCATTTTACAGTCAGTGGCCCAGAGTAGTCTATCTGTTATGGTTTGAATGTGAGGTCTCCCCCAAAACTCATGTGTGAGACAATGCAAGAAAGTTCAGAGGAGAAATGATTGTGTTGTAAGAGTCTTAATCTAATCAGTGAATTAATGCCCTGATAGAGATTAACTGAGTGGTAACTGAAGTGGTAGGGTGTGGTTGGAGGAGGTGGGGGTTGGGGGCGTGTCTTTGGGGTATATATTTGTATCTGATAAGTGGAGACTCTCTCTGCTTCCTAATCAACATGTGAGCCACTTCCCTCTACCACACTCTTCTACCATGATGTTCTGTCTCACCTTGAGCCCTGAGGAATGGAGCTGGCTGTCCATGGATAGAGACTTCAGAAACTATGAATCCTTAAATAAACTTTTCCTCCTCTACAATTGTGCTGGTTGGGTCATTTAGTCACAGCAGCAAAAAAAGCTGACTAAAACACTATCAAATAAGGTTCCACTAGAGAATTAGGTCTGCAGAAAATTATTTGCATTACTATTTTCTCAATTTTCCCAGGGTTGAAACATAATACCATTCTAGATACATAGATGGGAAGTTAATTCATTGCATACAATGGATTCCTAAAGTGTGGTTTATTTCTATCCCAAAACCCTGGTGGAGAAGGGCTGCTCTACAATATGATGTCATAGTTGTAATAGACCTTAGACATAGAACTTGCCAAATTCTCCTGTAGCCCACAAAATGCACCCTTATTCTTCACCACCTGTTATCTCATATTTCTTACAAAAAGAACATTAAATGTTCAATTTGGTAGCAAAAATGAGTAATGGGATCAAAACAAAACTAAGCTTCATTGGATAGGCATACTTACTTATTGGTTTCTCAAATCCAGAGTGCTCAGAAATTTGTTTAAATCAGTCATCTTTTTTTCTTTTTATGATAATATTATTTGCTATGGTCTGTTATAAAAGCTTATTAATAACACAAAGTCATTTGTAATCAGATCTAATTTTTTCCTTCATTATAACCTCATGCCCTTATTTTGTTTACAATTCTTTCCTCCTACTAGTATATCAAAGAAAGTATAATATACTGCAGATTCCATGAACTTCAATGCATTGTGCAAGACTAGGTATATTCAATTCTGAAAATAAGAATGATTTTTTAAATAATATGAATAACCTAATGTATAATCATAGTGCCAAATATCATGCTTATTATTATAATTATTTCTCTCTCTAAATCAATTGGTTTGTAAGCTCAAAGCATGCATTTCATTATATCCTAATTGGATTCACAGAGCTGTGATCTCCTGGTAACCCTAATCCCTGCTATAAAATGGAAAAATCATCATTAAATTTGATTTACATACTCCTTTCGGATAGTGTCACCTATATTACCCTCATGGCAAGGATTTTCTATTAAAATTTCTTTTTGAACTAAGAACTCTAGTCACTTAGAAAAACCAAATGAGTACATCTTACATCCCAGTCAGCATTAGTATAAAATTTTAACACTTTCACTCCTGCTATCAAAACTAATATTCTGTTAAGCCTGGATTGCTGAAAATTCCCAAAGTAAATTGCAAAAAGCACTAATTATGTGAAGTGTTCTATATAGAAGGAGTCTTCATGTAAAATAAATTTGAGAAATTCTGGAATTCAAAATTTATCTTAATGTATTAAGCCCTTAGGAACTTACAGTTTTGGTTTTCTTTGGTTTGACTTTAAGCTTCTATTTCAAATGGTCCAAACTTATATAGGCCAGGAATTCGTTTTGAGTATCTTGTTTAGTGGCATGCTGCAGAACACAGTTTGAAAGTTGCTGAGAGAGCTAACATTTCTGGAGCATTTTGTGGCCTATGTTAATTCTCACAATAAATTTATCAACCATTACAATTAAGTCTCTTCCTAGCTGGTGCTAACACAGTGTGTGAAATCATCCACCAACTCATCCTGAATAGTTTCTTCCTCAGACAACTAATCATAGGAATACTCCTTAGGAGACCAGAAATGTGAGCTGAGAGAGGTGCCAAAACAATAGGAATGGAGGCCACAGGAGTCTGTATGCACACAGTCTAGTCTTCAAGATCTGCTTGACTTCAACCGCATATATAGTTTTTCTTTTTATGTTTTTTTGTTTGTTTATTTGTTTGTTTTGTTCATGGGATGCTCTGTGAACACTCAGTCTTCAGTCTTCTACCCTGGTTACTGCTCTGGCTCCGAAGTAGCCACACCTGAAGTAACCTCACCTACTTTGTCTCTAGAAGTTCAATCTTTCCACTTACCTGCTCCAACTTAGGATCCCATTATCTATTGCCTTTACAGTGATAGCATCTCTCTCTGCCAGCCCTGAGTTGCAAAGGGCAGTCCTGCACAGCCTTCCAAGGGCACTTAACTTCCATTCATCAGTTTTTCGCAATGCCTTGGTTATGAAAGTGACCAGTGAGCCCTTCTGAGAGGATACAATAAAACAGTGGGGAGAGGGACAGATGTAACCAATCTGCCACAACGATCCTATCCTTCCAAACCTTTAGATTCCTTCCTCTATGTTATATCATATGTTAATGTTCTAGCAACTCAATTTTATTTCATATTGGCAACCATTGATTCCATTTTTAATCAATTAAGTAAATGGTAAAGCCACTCCAGTTACTTGAGTTAACACAATAAATCCAGAATTTCTATTAAGTGCCTCTTGAGGAAACATCGACCTATTGCTAATTGGTCTAGCACACTTATTACCCACTCTCATATATATTCTCAAAATTTATACCAAAATAAACCAGCCATATCATATATTTCTTTTTGTATTTAAGCTGTCTCCTATGGGTTAGACTTTGTAGTTGTTCCTCTGTCCCACGTTGAAGATTTCTTTCTGGTTATGGATCCAGAGACAATGTGGGTTGGGGGTGAGTTTTTAAGAAAAATCAACATTTACTATGCAGCAGTTGCCTGGTAAAGTCATAATGGGATCTTAAGCAAGGGGAAATAAGCTTATTTGAACAGGAAAGGAGAAGAGTCCACGGGATTTGAAGGATTTAGATTTATCCATACTTATCCAAATATTCCTATTCCAATCTGGAGAGTCGCTCAATCAATGCTTTAATTTTCACAAAAGATATCTATACTTAGACTGTAATTCAACAGCCTGTAGAATCAAAATTTGTTGTTTCAAGACACATTAACATAATAACTACAAGATATATGTATTTTTAGGTCATTCATAATTATGATTATTCAACTGTGTTTAAACCCAAGAATTTCAAGCTCTGAGATTGTAAATTCAGTTACAATTTTCCAAAGTCTTTTTAAAAATTATTCTTACTATAATAATCAATTGCAATAGCTATTTGGTTTCCCCAAACCTTCCTCTGAATAGACATTTTATTCCAAACAAAAAGTAAATGAAAATAGATGTTATGTACTTTGCTGAAGTAAGTAAAGAGCAACTACCAATTATCAATGTCTTTAAATGTAAGTAGATCAGATTCCTACATTTGAAAGTTTGTTTCCCAAAATTCTTCTGGTATAAAATTCTTTATTGGTCAGGGTTGAGTAAGAAAAACACAAACCACGTTAGAAGGGATTAAGTGCAAATAAAACCTTTGAAAAGGCTGTAAGAGATAAAGTCAAGGAAAGCCATTAATTATTTCTAGTTCACTGCCAATTTGCACAGAATTAGGACACTACTTCTTCAGTACAGGCCAGGAACTCAGAAGGCTGCCAGAGTATTAAGTATTTTATTTGTTTTTCTTTGTTTCTTAACCTCCTTATAGTCATGTAAAGCCAGTTAAATGTGAAAAGATATGTGAATAATTTGGGGGTTTAGACAGAGAAAATACTGCATGCAATTCAATTCTTTAAGTCTCTTTCTTCCTGTGATATGGTTATCTAGGATACAAGTTTCAGTTTGTGCAGTTACAAAGATGGTGAAAATCCCATTAGCCTGGATCCCTAAATAACTATTAGGGAGTTATTGGTACTATGGAGCAGGGTACTCTGTCAACCCATTGTGAACATGAAGTGGGGAGGCGGAATCTTTGAAGTGTTAAGCCATGTAAATTTCAGGGTTAGTTTATTGCTCAAAAACAATCTATATATGCTGACTGATGCAGATATTCACTGCCACAGTTTCCTACAACAACTAAAATAATAGTTGCAGGGAATCTGTAGATGGGTGTAAAAATTTCAGATCTGCCAAAATTAATGTATCTGCCTAATGTTGCATGAAAAAGATAAACAGCCTGTGATTTCCTCTGCCTTCTGAATTTTATGAGTACCTCTCATTGGCCTATCTAAACTGGAACTCTCTTGGCAGAGGACTCTTGGTAATATAATTTCAAGTCTTCTAGTCCCTGCTGCATGGGGATAAGAGAAGCTAAGCAAGAATTCTGCTAAGTAGCTGTTATGGTTTGGATATGAGGTGTTCCCTGCAAATCTCCTGTATTAATGCATGAGGTGAAGTGATCAGATTTTACGAAACATAAAATAATCAGTGGATTATTCCACTTGATGGATTAATAATGTGAATGGATTACCGGGTGGTAACTATAGGCAGTTGGGATGTGACTAAAAGAAGTGAGTTACTGGGGTCATGCCTGGAGGATTATATTTCTTTTCCACTGGCTCCTCCTTCTATCTCTCTGCTTCCAAGCTCTCCTGCAGATTTCCACAAGTAGATAATTTAGAAAAGAAAGTCAATCCTAAAAGTAATATTGATTGAGATTTTCCCAGAGTCATTGGAAGAACCCAGTTCTCAAATTCAAGAAACCCAGTAAACCCCTACAGTGTAAAATGCAAGAAATCCATAACTAGGACCATTGTAAAATTTCAGAATACTGTACTAAAACCAAAAAATGAAAAATAAAAATACTCCTAAAAACAGAGAAAAGAGAAGGCCACCTATAAAGAAAGAAAAATTAGACTTACAAACTGACTTCTTCACAGTGACAATGTAAACCAGAAGAAAATAATATGTTCAATGTAGAGAGAAGAAGAATAACTGTAAGCTTAGTATTCCATAAGCACTGAAACAATTTTGAAATAAATAATAAATGAAACAATAAATGAAAGAAAATAAAGATGGGTTGGATATAAAAAATGAGTTTAATAAAGAATGGAAATAGAGTATATAATCTCCATAAAGGAAAATAAGAATAAGAAAGAGAAATTCAATCCAAAATAAAAGGTAGAAAAAAAATTTTCAAGCAAGACAAACAGAAAGTGCACAATAAGATAGAATACAAATACCAATCCAAATCATCACAATCATTATAAATAGTCTAAAGTCTCAGAGCAAAAAGCAAAGTTGTCAGACCAGAAAAAATATTCAGTTATGTTATTTGTCAAAGACATACCCAAAACTTCAGGATTAGTAAAACTGAAAGTAAAAGGATAGGAGGAGCACCAACCAAATATAAACCAAAATTAGCTGCTATAAATATCCTCACAGCAAAAAATCTTTAAGAGAGATAATAAGGTTATTAAATAACAATTAAAGGTTCAATTATTTAGGAAGGTATAAAAATGCCAAATAAATTTAGGCCAGATAATAAAACCTAAAATACATACAAAGCAGACATTGACAGAATTGTTGAAATTGATAAATACCACACACCATTATTATAAGACATGTTTGCAATTTTCTCAATAGTCCATAGAGGGGGGGCGGTTCCAAGATGGCGGCCTAGACAGTCCACTCTGCGCTAGGCTCTCAGGGACCAAGGCTGGAAGTGGTGGAGGCGCCGTTTTCCAGCCAGCTTCCTGGCATCATTCTGCAGCTCAACATCCCACGCAGGAACTTCGCTCATGTGTGTGTGAGTACAGGATCACCGGGAGGCAGCGGTAGCCAGGAGGCGTGGCTTCGGCGCCGGCTGGAGAAACACGGTCGCAGCCCCAGCCTCGGCCAGGGCTCCGGCTATCCGAGACTGAGACTGGAAGTAGCGGGGTGCCATTCTCCAACCAGTTTCTCGGCAGCACTCTGTGGCTCACCGCCCCACGCAAGAGTCTCGCTCGCGTGTGTGAGCACAGGGCCACCGGGAGACAGCGGTAGCCAGGAGGCGTGATGTCGGCGCCAACTGGCAGAGTCAGTTGTGGTGGGGGCTCCAGCCCAGGGCTCCAGCCCGGAGTTTACCCCGGGCGTGCCGAGCCTGCTTCCACACAGGGTGCCTGGCCCCAGTGCCCACCCAACCGCGAGAGACCGCTAGCAGTTGCTTCTGTGGACTGACTGTCTCCTGAGCGGAACCCCAGCTATTGTTCTTTGTGGACCACCTTCTAACACAGCGGAACTTTCTACACACCAGGGGGCGCAGGTGAACAGCTGGGAGCAAATCTTGGCCACAGTGGAACAGCGACTCCACCAGCAGCCCAGAGTTTCACCTTGCCCTGGGACCAGTACCAAGGATACCAGCTGGGGAAGTCCAGCAAACAATGGACAACGCCACCTACTGGAGGAGAGGTAATGAAACCCTGCAGGGAGACTATAACAATATAGGAGTTAAAACTGTAACACCTTGGATCAGCAGAGCTAGAAGGAAAGACACACAAACATCATGAGGAAACAAGGGAAGAAAGTGACCCAAACAAACCAAGATACTACACTCCTAGAATCCATGGGCTGTACAGCAGGAGGAATGACAGAGCAGGAATTCAGGACGTACATAATTAAAATGGTCAGTGACTTAAAGAATGATATAAGAGAGCAAACCCAGTCAGCAATAGATCACTTTGATAAAGAGATTCGTAGGCAAATACAGGAAGTAAAAGATCACTTCGATAAAGAGATACACAGGCAAATACTGGAAGTAAAAAATCACTTCAATAAGGAGATAGAGATTCTGA
>PVHX01004373.1:0-126853 GCA_004024805.1 Geosciurus inauris
ACTAAAAAATTTAATTTTTTTTTTTTTTTTTTTTTGGTGCCGGGGATTGAACTCAGGGACACTCAACCACTAAGCCACATCCTCATTGCAAAGGCTGGCTTTGAACTGGCGATTCTCCTGTCTCAGCCTCCCAAAGTGCTGGGATTACAGGCGTAGGCCACCGCGTCCCGCTGCTGCATGCCATCTTTAGCCGGATGTTGCTGCATGTTTTTTTTTTAAACATTTTTATCCGGGCACTGCTGCATTTTTTTTTTTCAAAAACATTTTTAGCCCGGCGCGGTGGCACAAACCTGTAGTCCCAGCGGCTGGGAAGGCTGAGACAGGAAGATGGCAAGTTCAAAGCCAACTTAGCAACAGCGAGGCGGTAAGCAACTCAGTGAGACCCTGTCTCTAAATACAAAAGAGGGCTGGGGATATGGCTCAGTGGCTGAGTGCCTCTGAGTTCAATGCTCAGTACCAAAAAAAACATGCAAAAATAGAATGATATGGTGCAACTCCATCACGTGGCTTCAACAATTACTAATATTTTGCTCATCTTATTTCATCTATTTCCCTCACACACTCCTTTTTGGGTGAAGTTTTTAAGTCAAATATCAGATATCTTTTCATAGTAAATGATATATTTGCAAAGTGGTGATAAGAGAACACGAGGAAAGTTTTTTTTAATATTAATAATGACTAGATATCTACAATCACTACTGATTATAAGATGTACATTTCTCAAAAAGGGTAAGTACAATATCTATTCTTTCTCCTTTTAAAAAGTTTGCCTTTAACACTACTTTTTAAAATATGCATTTTATTTTATGTAAGTATAAATTTCAATGAATAAAAATACCATATTTTGCCCCTATATTGCTTATGGCATCATTACGATTCTATTGTGCCTTCTTCAAATTTCCAAAATGCAAGAGTTCTGAACACTGAAAGTTTTTCTTAATTTTTGTGTAAACTTATTCGATAGCAAAATCCACCTAAAACAATGTTTTTATGTTTTTTTATTTCATTTCATATGAATATGTATATATTTTGTTGCAAAAATACTGTTTTAAAATTATTAATATGTTTGATTAGAGGATGCTGCCTCAGATGCTGATGGAGTATCTGCTGAATGATAACAAGCAGATATTTCAAAGAAACCTCTGAAGTACATATGACTTCAAGAGTTTTAGATAAGTGGTTGTGGGCCTATATTAATAACTTTATTTCATTTAGCTGCAGAAAAATCACATTCTTCATTTTCAATTAAATCTATTTTCACTGATACATAAAACACAAAATTATACATATTAATGGGGTACCATGTGATGTTTCAATACATGAATATATTGTGTCATATTTAAACCCATTTAAATTTTTTTAGCTCCTCCAACACTTATCATTTCTTTTTGGCGAAAACTTTCAACATCTTTTGAAATACTGTTTCAAATGACAGAATTCCATTTATGGCTGAATAGTATTCTACTGTGCATATGTATCACATTTTCTTTATCCATTCATCAGTTGATGGGCACTTAGGTTATTACCATTTTTTGGCTATTGTGAATAGTGCTAGAATAAACATGGTAGTGCAAATATCTCTGACATACTGACTTAATTTCCTTTGGTTATATACCAGTAATAGGAACACTGGATCATATAGTAATTCTATTTTTAATTTTTTGAGCATCTTTCATACAGTTTTCCATAATGGCTAAACTACTTTACATTCCCATCATTAACATTTAAGGTTTCCCTTTTCTCCACATCCTCACCATTTGTTCACTTTTTTCTTTTTCATATACAGGCATTCTAATTGGACTGAGGTGATATCTCATCTTGGTTTTGATTTGCATTTCCCTAATGATTAGTGATGTGAGCATTTTTCATAACTTATTGGCCATTTGTGAGTATTTATTTGAGAAATGTCTATTTAGGTCTATTATTACCCATTAACTCAAGTAAATTGAATTATTTACTTTTTTGCCATCAAGTTCTTTGTATATTCTGGATATTAACTCCTTATCAGTAGTGTAATTTGCAAACATTACCTCCATTTGGTAGGTTGGTCTCTTCACTCTGTTCATTCTTTCCTTTGCTGTAAAGAAGCTTTATATTTTGATATAATCGTATTTGTCTATTTTTGCTTTTGTTACCTGCGTTGCTGCCTTACCATAAAAATCCTTGCCTATTGGAATTCCATTCCAATGACCTAAAACATATTCCCATATTTTCTATTAGTAATTTCATAATTTTAGGCCTTACATTTAATTATTTCATACATTTTTGAGTTGATTTTTTAACCAGCAAAGATAGAGTTCTAGTTTTATTCTTCTGCATGTGGATATCTAATTTTCCAAACATTCTGTATTTTTTAACCCCTTTATTGCATTACTTTACAGCTGGTGGTCTACTCTTAAATAAAATGGAATATAACATAAAGCAAATATGCATATTTATGTGGCTAAAGACCATAGATGCAGCAAAAAGTATGCTTAAAAATATTAGAGTTTTTAAATAGAACTGAGCTAACACTTGACAAGTTCTTTTTTGTACCCCTTTGGAATTAAACTTGTTTTCTCCAAAATAGAATCAAATACTAAAAGCTTGCATTTATTATTAGACACATTTATGTCTGGAAATAACAAGTGATTGATGAAATAACTAAGCAATCTCCATAATGGAAATTTTAATCAACTAGGTTACTTTTCCAACTCTCCCTGGCTCATATCCCTTATATTCCCCAAGCCCCTGTAGTCTTCATCCCAAATAATATAAATGGGATGTTTACAGATAAAGCAAACAATAAAACATACTTTGTCTTAAAAAAACGGATTTGTTCTACAGAACAAACTACAGAAGTAGTTTGTATTCCTCACAATTTGGCTTATGCAAACATTCTACTTATGCAATCTGAAAACATCTCAAGTGTCCAGTCTAACATCTAACAGTCCAAGAGAACCAAAACCATAGTGCATGTCAAAAATACTAACAGAAGTAAGCATGTAAATAACAAAAGAATCATTTCAAATTGATTTCACATATAAGGTTAAAAATAGCAAAAATTAATGAAAACTATTTATAACCAGAAGATTGAATTTATGCTTTTTCTTAGATGTTTAAAAAAGTCAATTCTCAGTCTTAATAATAATTACATAAATGATGGTGTTATATTCACTATGATGCTTAAAATTTAGAAAATTTCATCATCAGAATGTTAATCAAAAGTTTTAACTTTTATGACTTTTGATTGGCAGGAGGTTTGGTTATTATTATCTATCTCCTATGCAAGAACTGTGGCAGTCGGTTTTCTGTCACTATGATGAAATACTTAACACAGGATAACTATGAAGTTTGTTCTAGCTCATGTCTCTGGAGGTTCAAATCCAAGATAAGACAGCAGCATTGGTTTGGGCTTCTGGCGAGGGCAGTACATCATAATAGCAGCACATGTCAGATCAAGTGATTACATCTCAAGTCAGGAAAAAGAAGACTGAGGTTTCACAAACCCCTGCAAGGGCATGCACTCAATGACCTAAGGACCTCAACTAGGTCCAACCTCTTAAAGATACACAGACCTCTCAGTACTGTCACCCTGGGGATCAAGCCTTCACATACGAACATTTGAGGAACACTCAATACCAAACATAGCAGCATGAGAATAAGAGGGAGGAAAAATAAGCCGAGTGCAGTGGCGCACGCCTGTAATCCCAGCACTTTGGGAGGCTGAGACAGGAGAATGGCGAGTTCAAAGCCAGTCTCAGCAACGGTGAGGCACTAAGCAACTCAGTGAGATCCTGTCTCTAAATAAAACATAAAATAGGGATGGGGTCAAGTGGTCAAGTATCCCTGAGTTCAATCCCTGGTACCAAAAAAAAAAAAAGAAGAAGAAGAAAAAGATAATATTTTCCTCTTCTTTATCTATTCTAATATTTAATATTCTGGCTAAATTCCGTGGGTTTTTTTATTCACATGATTACTGCTATAACAATACTTTTTATTGGGCTATACTTCCTCTAGCCCTACTCCACAGTGGTAACTCTGTGCCTTCCTTCCTCTCACCACCTGTACCTTTCTTATTCTCACCACCTACCAAGTCTTCCCATCATTTAGTCCTAATCCATGGTAAAGAAGGGACCATGGCAGCCAGAGGTGCCACAGAAGCCACTGACTTAAAAACAACAACAACAACAACAACAAAATAACAGCCAGGCATGGTGGTACACACCTGTAATCCCATTGACTGGGTAGGCTGAAGCAGGAAGATCACAAGTTCAAGAACAGACTGGCCAACTTAGTGAGACCCTTAGTGAGTCTCAAATAAAAAATAAAAGGGGCTGGAGTTGTAACTTAGTGGTAAAGCACCCCTGGGTTCAATCCTTAGTACCAAAAAACATCAAACAAACAACAACAAAAACAGAGAAGCAGACCATAAACCAATTCTAAGTCAACTGAAGACATAAACAACTTTCTCTGGACTGCTGCAACACCTTCCATCACCTTTGTTTTAGATCTACCTCAATAGCGACCAAGCAGTAAGGGATGTACAGCTCAGTGCTCACCTCACTAGTCTTGTCCAAAAACGTACATTCTAAAGAAGGCTGCAAAGAGAGTCAGTATGGGGAGTTCTATCAGTAGTAAAAGGAAGTACTAACATGTCATCTTTAAAGGAGCTCTCATAACTGCTAGAACTTTATGCTTATAACAATGAAAAGGATACTTCTTTTTTTAAAAAATATTTTTTAGTTATAGATGGACACAATATCTTTATTTTGTTTATTTATTTTCTTTTATGTGGTGCTGAGGATCAAATATAGTGCCTGACATGTGTGAGGCAAGTGCTGTGCCACTGAGGCACAACCCTAACCCCAAAAAAGATACTTCTTACAGTGTTTTATATATATATACATATATAGATATATATATGTGTATATATGCATATATATACTTTAATGATTTCCCACACTTAACAACATTCTAAGATTAGTGAATCAAGAGAAGGAAAACAGAAACATATACACTGTGACTTATTCAACCATACATGACTGGGAAGGACTAGAACAGAGATTTTCAGAGTACAGAAGTTTAGAGTGTGGACTGGAGATGCTAATTTTGAAGTTGAAATCTTGATTTCACCATTTCTGAGCCATGTGATCTTGGTAAATGCTTTAATCTCCTTGTTGCTATACACTGAGCTGTATAATCAGCCCTCAGTTTCCATGGGAGATTAGTTCCAGAACCCCTCTAGACACAAAATTCATGGATGTTCCATTCCACATATAAAATCACAGTATTTGTACATGACCTATTAAATCCTCCTATATACCTTGAATCATATCTACATTATTTATGATACATAATAAATGCTATTTAAATAGCTATTACATTCTATTGTTTAGGGAATAATGAGAAGAAAAAATGTTCATATGTGTTCAGTATAGATACAACCATCATAGGCCTACCTACATATTGTATCTTGGTTGCTCCCAGAGTTTCTCAGGTCATACCTTGTACTATGATTCAGTTATGATATGTCCCCCAAAGATTCTATACTGGAAGGTTAGTACCCAATTAACATTATTGAGAGATGGTGGAAACTTTAGAGATTCGGTCTGGGAGGAAGTATGAAATGATGGAAACATCACTCTCAGAAGGGATTAATGCTGAAATCATGGGAGTGAGTTAGGTCTTGTGGGACTAGATAGGTGCCTTGAGAGTGGGGTGTTGTTAGTTGGGACTATCCTATATTTGGCCCCTCCTGCACGTCTTGCCTGTTGCTCTCACATTCGCTCCCACTGTGTGGGGTCATCCACTATGTTATGACAAACCATGAGAGCTGAGACACCTTCCCATTCCCCTTATGTAGCAGTCTACTCTTCCCTTTTTTTAAAAAAAACTTTTTTAGTTATCAATGGACTTTATTTGTTTATATGCAATGCTGAGAATCCAACCGAGTGCCTCCCACATGCTAGGCAAGTGCTCTACCACTGTGCTACAACCCCAGGCCCTCTACTCTCCTTTTTAAAGCTATATTTTATATTTTCCTCTATTGCCTGGATGAAACTTGAGAATGAAGCAGAATGGGTCCCATAATTCTGCTTCAATTATGTCCAATGACTGATTACTATAATTAGAAATAAATTTTATAATTACGGCATTTGCAGGTAAATGGATGGAGTTGGAGAACATCATGCTAAGTGAAGTAAGCCAATCCCCAAAACCAAAAGCCGAATGTTCTCTCTGTTAAGTGGATGCTGATCCATAATGTGGGAAGGGGCATGGGAAGAATGAAGAAACTTTGGTCAAAGGGGAGAGGAGGGAAAGGATGGGATATGGGGACAGGAAAGATGGTGGAATGCGATGGACAACAATGTCCTAGGTTCATGTATGACTGAACATATGGTGTAACTCTATATTGTGCACAGAGAAATGAAAAGTTGTGCTCCATTTGTGTACAATGAATCAAAATGCATTCTGCTGTCATGTAAACCTAATTAGAATAAAAAATATTAAATATAAGTAAAAAAAAGGAAAAAAATATTGTACTTAAAAACGAAGAAATGAATTTTATAATAAAAATTTCCTTAGTGTTATGAGGCTTACATGGATTGATATGTATAATGCTCTTAGGAGAGTCTGACAAGCATTCTGTAAGTGTTATTTATTATTCTGTGCCTCTTCCTTATTCTCACCTACTGGCCCCTTAGAATCTGCATCTTTGCTTACAATTGCTTTCACCAAATTAACATAATATCTAAGGAGTGGTGATTCCAACATGTGGTTCCATTGGACTAACTTCCAAATTATCTCAGCTCTCATGAAAGATTCATTTAAGGGGGAAATCCTTGAAGAGAATCTCAGCTTTGCAATTTCTAGGCTTGGCTGTGGGACATTTGAGCTATCTGGAAGTGGCTACATGTTCTTGGTGCAAACCTAGTCCCTGTCCTGGTGGTACACTTCTCTTCTAATCTCCATGGGGAGTGAAGAGGACTTGCTGAGGGCTTTGAAAAAACAGGGTTGTGAGCCTTCTCATCACTCCCACCTCCCATCCTACCCGGTCTTTTGTGCTCCCATTACCGACCACATTTCTAAATTTTCATTTGGAGCCTTTATTTTCAAACCCAGCTTATGTAGCCACTAAGCAGTGTCTTATTATGCAATTATGAGGTCTATATTTCCAAAAATATAAAGGAAATGTAGTTTTAAAATATTTTCCTTAATTTTTTTTCCAGCTGGTTTTCTATATCTACTGTCAGATCAGATTGGTTGTTGTTGTTGTTGTTTTAATATATCCTCTTCAGCAAGTAAAACATTGCACCCTCTAGTTCTTTAATTCATTTCAAGATTGTTTGATTCCAGATAAAGATCTTGCTCTTCTGGTAAGGAACCACTGACCTTATGTGAACTCCCTACTTATAGCAGTGACCAGCCTGATGTCCAGTGGAATCTGTGGAAGGGTGGCATCCGTTAGAACTCAGCATGGTTTGCTTTTCCCTCTTACTTTTGAAGAACGTTCTGTGAGTCCATGGCCATATTTGGAGAGAAGGATCATAGCTGTAATAGAGATAGGGCCATGACCTTCCAGCTTTCTCCACAGAAAACTGGATTTGATACAAAAAGACCTTAATGCTGAGCCAACCCAAACTTGCACTTCACTGGGGATAAAAATGCATTCAAAAGAGTGCAGAGAGGATTTTCTCTGGTTTAAATATTTGAGTTCCTAAATTCCATATTTTTTGCCTAAATGTTTAACAGGAAGCAATACAGTTAAATATGTTAAGTTATAAAAAATACAGTGTATTATTAGGAATTTTTAAAAATATTTTAAAGGGATATTTAATGAAAGTAGGATTTTAAAAGTGTATATGTATGTATGTACATGTCTACTTTATATTTAAGGTACATATATGTTTATTACAGAAAATAATGCATAAAATATTAATAATGGTTATGCTTAGTGGTATGGTTCTCATGACTCATTTTCAAGAGTTGGTATCATAAGGGAAAAACAGTGGAAAGAATCTAACCCAACTTTCCAATGTACATATATGAATATACTGCAGTGAATCTCACCATTATGTATATTTACAAGACATGAATTTTACCAAGAAAATGTAAATAGATCAGTAGAGTAAAGGAAAGAGAACAAGAGGAGGGAGGAGGGGGTTGGTAAGGCTAAGTACTGGGGACTTAATTGGAGCATACATTTATAATTATGTCAAAATGAACCCTAATGTTAGGTGTAACGATTATGAACCAATAAGTATGAAAAAAACAGTTGGTATCATGTAATGTGTCAAATCTGAGATGCTTATTGAGTCTTTCCCTTTTTCTTGGGGGAGGGAGGTACCTGGATTGAAATCAGGGGCACTCAACCACTGAGCCACATCCCCAGCCCTATTTTGTATTTTTTATTTAGAGACAGGGTCTCACTGAGTTATTTAGCGCCTCGCTGTTGCTGAGGCTGTCTTTGAACTTGCGATCCTCCTGTCTCAGCCTCCTGAGCCACTGGGATTACAAGCGTGCACCACCACAACTGGCAAGAGTCTTTCAAAGTCTTATTTTCATCAAATTGTCTTTATTTTTCTATAGGTTTCTGCCTATGCTGTTGCTGCTATGTTGTATGGAACATAAAGTTTTATACATGTTGGATCTTCAACAGCAACAACAACAAAAAAAGTTGGTATTATCGTTTACAAGCTATTGTACTATCTTTACTGCAGCAGTGAATACTAAGTGGAATTAGTTCAACAGACTCTTATATCTGCTTTCTGAAACAGAATTTGATCTATAATCTAAAATAAAAACAAAACACAAAACATCAAAAAAACTCTTACAACTTAATAAGGATATAAAAACAAAATAATAAGCTAAAGATTTGAATTACTTCACTAAATAAATTATATGAATTGTAAATGAACAAGAAGATTCTTAACAGTATTAATTGCTCATGAAAAGCTAATAAAGTCACAATAAGATGACACTACATATATAATCAGAGGTTTAAAACTTAAAAGACTGCTGGGGGTTGTGGCACATGCCTGTAATACCAGCGGCTGGGGAGGCTGAACTAGGAGGACTGTGAGTTCAAAGCCAGCTTCAGCAACTTAGCGAGGCCCTAAGCAAATTAGTGAGAACTTGTCTCAAAATAAAAAATAAAGGGCAAAGGATGTGGTTCAATGGTTAAGTGCCTTTGGGTTCAATCCCAAGTACCAAAAAAAAAAAAAAAAAAAGAAAATTAAAAAGACTGATAACCACCAAGTGTTGATGAGGATACTGAGCAAATGAAGCACACATGCATTTCTTGTGGGAATACAAAATGATACAACCATTTTGGAAATGAGTTTGGAAGTTTCTTATAAAGGTGTTTTAGTCAGCTTTTTCATTGCGGTGACTAAAGGACCTGACCAGAACAACCGTAGAGGAGGAAAAGTCTATTTGGGGGCTCACGGTTTCAAACGTCTTAATCCATAGACAGCAGGCTCCATCTCTTGGGGCTCAAGGTGAGGCGGAACAACAGGGCAGAGGGAACCACCCACATGACTACCAGGAAGCAGAGAGCTGGATCTTCGCTTGCTAGATACAAATATGTACTCCAAAGCCACGCCCCCAATGCCCCACCTCCTCCAGCCACACCCCACCTGCCTTCCATTACCGCTAAATTAATCCCATAATTCACTGATTGGGTTAAGGCTCTCATAACCCAATTATTTCTCCTCTAAACCTTCTTGCACTGTCTCACACATGAGCTTTTGGGGGACACCTCATCTCCATTCCATAACAAAAGGTAAACCTACTCTTGTCTTTATATCTCAGTAATACCATCCCTAGCTATTTTCCCAAACGAAATGAAAATATATCTATACACATTTACATATACCTACATGCAAATGTGTAGAGCAGTTTTATTTTTTAATTTATATTCATGATAGCCCCAAACTGGAAACAATTCCAATGTCTGCTAACTGGTAAGTAGGTTGTGGTAGTTCATATAATTCTACTCAGCAATAAAGGGTAGGACATTACAGAAAAGAGGATGACTAGTGCAAAAGTTTAAGACAAGAATTAGCTGTGTGTACTAATGTAATTATTAGAATTTGGGGGTCAGTTGTAGGTTTTCTGAAGGAATAAACAGCTTTTAAAATAAAGTACATACCTTGTATGCTATGCTAAGACTTAAGTGTTAGATTCTAGGTGATTCCAATTTCTACAATTGGATTTAGGTTGAATAAGACAAACAGGCAGGTACTGAGACAAAATAGAGAATATCTGTTCAAAAGTCCATGAACTGACATTGTCAAGGTACCCTAACTTGTGCAGGTAGACTAAGGAGTCAGACAGGGATATGAACAGTAGCATCCATTATATTTTCTAGATTTAAACATATAAGATTTAAATAAATATACTTTTTCAACTAACCAAAAGACTACCAAGGACAAAAGAACATAAGATTTTCTTCTGTCAATAAGATAAAGTTTTAAATCTTTTTTTTCCCAGATTTTGGCTCTAAAGTATACCTTTACAAGATGAAGCAAAGAAATTTAACACATAAAAAAATTACAGACTTTACAGATCAGCCTTCAATTTAAGAAAGTAAAGTTGGGTGCAGTGGTGTATGCCTGTAATCCCAGCAGCTACGGAGGCTAAAGCAGGAGGATAGGATTCCAAGTTTGAGGCAAGTCTGGGCAATTTAGCAAGATCCTCAGCAACTTGGTGAGACTCTGTTTCAAATTTAAAAAATGAAAAGGACTGAGGATGTAGCTCAGTGATATAGCATCCTGGAGTTCAACCCACAGTAAAAAAACAAAACAAAACAAAACAATCAACACCACCACCAAAAGAAAGTAAAAAGCTTAGTTGAACAAAGCTAATCAGGACGGGTTGATTATATGAGTACCCCAGATGGAAATATAAAATAGAAAGAAGTTGGATCATGGCCAGCAGGAAAATTTGAGGCCCAGAAGGGGAGGCAGTCACCAGAACTGTTTACAGAAAGTCAGTTAAAATAATAAAGGTTTACTGCCGAGTGCTATCATTTCACCATGTCTCTCCTTGGCAGTCCTGAGTGCCTTGCCTGGGCCTGCAGCATCCAAAGATAACCGGAGGACCATGTTGCAAGGAAAGAACTTATGTACAAAGGAAACAAGCACAAACAGGGGACTGAAGAGTAGGTGTTAAGACAATGAATCAGCCCCAGTGGGTTATAACTCCTTGTGTGAAAGCTTATAACCCACTTAGAGTCATTTAATTTGTGGCCGTACCATGTATGTCTAAATTCAGCACATGCATAGGCTCTCCCTTTTTTGTTCAGCTTGTCCATCTTGTGTCCCAATTCTGGTAACTAGGCTTTTATTGCAAGCCAAAACTCTAGTGCCCACTTTGATTTAATTCAGATTTAAAAATAGGCCTACTTTGTTCCAAATGTCAGTGTCACTTCCAGTTAGTTTTCTGGATACTTCAGCCTACTTGAAACTTTCTTAGCTTTTGCTACTCCACCTTTAATGAGAGAGAATCCTGATTTTGAGCAACAAGTAATTAGATGTAAATGCTACTGCCAAAATAGTCTTACTAACTGTAATTATATGTCAAGTAATAATAAAATATTCAGCACTGTGCATATCAGTAGTGAATTTAAGTTAAAAGTACTAGTTTCTTTTGAAAAGAAAAAATGTTATTTTACTTTACTCTAGAAATGATGAACATTCAGAAACCACATATTAGAAAAGGTTCATTCAACTATTTCAAGTTGATTAAAAAAAGGAAAAATAATCTCTGCTTACCATCTTAGTATCCATGATTCAAGTAAATGTAATTATAAAGAGGAAAGTAATTAATAAACCCAATTAGAACTTACAAGAAAAACGATTATAAAGACTTATATGTTAAATTCATAAATTTTAATTAATACATCAGCACAAGCTGGTATTGGGGTGACCCCTTCTTTCCAACACAAGCATATGAATCAAACATAACAATGGATAATTTGGATGTACTGTCAAGCTAGAAATTGATAGGAAAGTCTCCAGACTGTAGAAAATAAAGGAATGAAAAAAGTGGGGCAGTGATCAGTGAGCAGGAACAGAAGCTAAAATAACTTAAGGTGACCATACAGGGCCTTGTTTACCAGGGACAGGTTTGCTTTGTACCTACTGTTTCAGAGTAATTAATAATAATGTGCATTTTCAATTTCCAAAGTGCCCTGACTTCAATGATAAATTGTAAGTTCCTCCTAGCTAATGGACATTTTGAAATAGATATTGTGCTTTATAATGGGATATTGGGATGCTTGATAAACACATGCATGGAGTATCCTAGCCAGAAGTCCTAACTATAAGTTCCCTGCATACAAGCAGAAGTCACGGGCATGACTATTCTATAAATGGAAAGAGCTCAGGCATTGACCCTGCCCAGGAAGCTTTCAGGAAGCTTTTCCTCTGTCTAGGTTCTTATGTGGGAAAAAATATAAAATTACTCACAGGAAGCCAGCACCTTAAACTGTGGGTTGTTGTGTGGAGTTCAAATTCCTTCTGTATGCTGGTACAAATGATCCTAAACTAACATATTTCCATTAGAGCTGGTCCAGACAAGGCAAAACTCATCCAGTCTAAGCAAGGCCAATGTAAAACTGTCCTGTGGTTAAGATTCTACAACACACACACACACCAAAGTCAACCTCCCACTGGACATGAATTTATAGCCAGAGATTATATTCTGTTTGAGGATGTGAATCCTGTGAGAAAGGATTATCAGACCCAACGAATAGGAGAATTTGTTACCAAGGACAAGAAAAACTGATACAATCTAGTTGTAAAGATGTTTTGAAATAAATATTTATAAGGAAGAAAAGATTATAAATCATAATGAAAGAACAAAGTAGTATTTTAAATACAAGCTAACAGATTTAAAAAAGAGCCAAACAAACCTATTGCAAACAAAATATATACTCATAAGATTATGGGAATAAATAAGGAAATAGAACTCAAATTTATTTTCTTTCATTAGTTTATTTAAGGCTCTGTTGTGTTGTATTATTAACTGTGGAAATTAACTCGGATACAAAGGATTTTTAAACAGGAAAGAAGATTAATTCTTCCCCTCTGAAATTGCGCATGGAAGGCTAGATGGGTTTTTCATGCTTTTCTGGAAATTCATTTCAAACTAATTTTAAGCATTGGATGTCACACTAAATTTCTAAAATGCTTAGCATAAGTTTTCATTGATTTCTACCATGGTGCATGAATTAACATAAAAATGCATAAAATAAGCACATTCCTTGGCAATCCAACAAAAGGATTCCCTTATTAAACATTCTAGTTATGCAATGCAACAGGCAATTAGATTGTCAAAGAATTATTTTGATTATGTCATGATTGGTACATATTCTAAAGCAAAATTTAAGAAATAACTTTGCAGTTATGATTAAATATATTACTTGTGGGATTTATAAATATCTGGTTTTGGATGGAAAACAAGAAAGAGTATATAGCTATTCTAGTCATATTACATATTTGATAATACCACTATTATCTAAATCTAACTTATAATAAAATAGTTCTACAACTTTAAATGTCTTAAAATGTCAAGCAAATGATTTTTTTTAAATCATGGAAACAACCAAGAATAAATTCTCAAGTTTCTGTATTGAAATGTTCTCAATGTGTCTCTTTCCAAAATTACTTTGCCATACATCTTAACATTTTTTCCTGGTTTAATGGGCAAATAAGCAGTACAAAGGATGATTAGGTAGAAAAGATATCTAAAATTGTATTTATTCCAAGTCCTATTTTACAGATAAAATGGATTAAGGGAAGGTAATGTGCTTTGCAAGATGCAGATTGGATATGCTTATATAGCACCAACAAAGTAGCAACATTTAAACCAAATAAACTTCACTCCATCAAGACAAAGAACAAAAACCTTCCATTACTCTAGTCAACAGTCTCAATAACTTGGCTAATAAAGGCATAATTACTATCATCATTCAAATAGAATCTCATTGTGGCACTAAATTAGTCCTTAATTGGAATAAAATCTAATAGGAATATATCCATGTAAATTAATAAATTTAATTTATTAAATTATTCCCACATTAATATTCTTCTGAGATATTAAAAAGCCTAATTCTATGAAAGACATTAAAATTTTACCATATTCTTATGAACCTAAAAGGCTGAATATGCCAATGGACAACAGCCAGACCATATATAAAAACAGAACTCTGACAACAACCTACAACGACCAATCAGGAAACCAACCTTCTCATCTACAATAAGCAGCCTAGAAAGCCATCCTGATACATGTCAGACTTGCAGAAAGTCAGACTCCTATCTCTAGTGACAATCCAGGAAGCAAAACATTAACTTCTGTAATGATAAACTAAACAGCAACTTCTGTAACTTGTTACAGAAGGACTTGATTAGAAATTGATAGCTTCCTTGATTTTTGTTCCCACTTCCAACTTAGACCCAACTAGAGAAAACCAGTAACCAACCACATAACCCAGTAACCAATCTCTTCTAGTTGGCTTGCCAACAACTTCCCTATACCAATAGCCTCCACTTAGAGAACACCTGAAGCTTTCTCACTCGTTTGCCTTTGTGTCTCTGCCAAAATGCAAGCAATGGGGGCTGACTCCCTTGCAAATAGGTCAAAATAAATAGCTTTGCTTTTCTCAATTAGTAGAATGTCTTCACTTATTTCCACAACCCATGCAATAGAAAGTGACGCTATGATAAGTATTTCATGAAAAGCTGATAGTTAAAAATTATTAAGCCCTTATGATGGAACATGAACCATACTAAATGTTTTTACATGGTTTATCTAATTTAATTTCACAATAAATATAACAATGCTTACTGAAATTGATGGCATTATTGCATTCATTTTACAGATGAAGCATCTGAGGCTGAGCAATTTTGAATAACTTGTTGATAACTCTGGTAATAAGTAGCTGAGAATGTCTTAAAATAAAGATAATCTGATGCCAAAGAGATAACTCTTAATCACTATGCCAAATTCAACTTGAAATAGGAAGACAGATGTATGTTTAACTCCTTTAATAAGAAAATGTAAAATTAACACTTCATTTTATTTCAGGTTCACAACTGGTAATAAAATACTGCATAAGAGGAAAAAAACTTAGAATTCATTTATCCTTTCTTTTATAGATTATGTAAATAAGGCTCAGAGTAGTGAAATAACTTACCAAATATTATATATCTAGTTAACAGACAAAATCAAAGCCCCAGTCTTCTGCTGGCCAGCCCAGATGCCCAGCGGGCTTCACTGGGAGACAAATTTGCCTGGGGAGATGTAGAACTACACAAAGGTTTTATGTAACAATGTAATGCTAGCACATTCCAAACACATATTATATAACATGGCTAAACACATCTCTTTTATAACGAGCTAAACGTTATTGAAGAGGCCACTTTAGTTTAGCAAATATCTATTTGAGTGTTTCGTAGTGTTATACACTGTTTTAGACACATTAGTTTCACTAGTGAACAAAATGTAAAAACCCCATCTTATTAGTTTCCTTTCTAGTGGGAATGAACAAACTGATAAAAGTAGGCAAATTATATGTTAGAAGGTGGTTAGTGCTTAAGACAAAATTGGGCAAACTAAGTTAGATTGGAGGTGACATTTCAAAACAGTGCAGTCCAAACTTTTCAACAGGTGATAAAGGTCAGCCTCATTCAAGAGGTTAGGGAGTTAGCTACAGTATATAGTGGGTACTCCAAGCAGAGGGAACAGGTAGTACAAAATCCCAAGGAAGAGAACTTGCTTGGCATGTTTGGAGAACATGTTGGAAAGGGAGGAAAACTGAGAATACCAACAAGTGAGATCAGAACACAAATTAGGATATGTGTGTGCAGGGAGACTTTTGACCACTGAATTAATTTTATTAATGAAATAAAAGCTATACATTTTATGTTTATGCCATAACGATGTATTATAACATCAAAGAAGTCATTGTAGTTTTTTTCTAAGATTTTAACAATATTACAACTGTCACAAGTAAAATGTTTGACAAAGTGTTTTGACACTTCAATTTTTTGTTTTGCCAATTCAATCAATTGTGCAGAAATTGCATGTAGATTGCATATTAAAGATGTAAGAGCTTGTTTGGAGGTTCTATCAGGGAGCAGAGCTACTTGTATATCCTTGAAGAAGAAAGATCCTCATCTATGGGGAGAAGGTCCTCCTCTTCGACAGAATGTGCAGCTTTGGGAGGAACACACACAGAGTGGTGAGGGGGAAAGGGGACACCCGCCTAGCCAGCCAGATCAGTTAAATCAACCCTAGAGATCAGTGGGGTGACAAAAGTTGCAGCCAGATCGCCCTCACATCCTAATGATTTGAATCATGGGCCTCAGGTCCCTTCCTTAGAGACTTCTTAGCTAGTTTGGTAGTGGTGGGAGTGGGGAGGGGAGTTGTCTGGGCTTTTTTTTATTTTTTATTTTTTTTCAGTACTAGGGAATTGAACAGAGCACCTTGAGCATGCTAGCCAAGTGCTCTACTACTGAGCACTGATGCTTTTTTTTTCCATGTTAGTGATGTTGACTTTCAAAAAAATTTTAATGTTTATTTGTTCTTTTTAGTTATGCATGAAAGTAGAATCCATTTTGACATATATTTATATAAGCTTGGAAATTATGTTGTTCTAATTAGGATCCCACCATTGAGGATGTACATGATGGTGAGATTCACTATGGTGTATTTATATATGTACATAGGAAAGTTATGTCAGATGAATTCCACTGTCCTTCCCATTCCCATCACCTCTCCTTTCCTTTTATTCCCCATTGTCTAATCTACTTAACTATTCTTCCCTCCTCCCTTGTATGTTAGCATGCACATATAAGAGAACATTCAAACTTTGATTTTTGGAGATTGGCTTATTTCACTTAGCATGATAGTTTCCAGATCCATCCATTTACCGGTGAATGTCATATGTTCATTCTTCTTTATGGCCTAGCAATATTCCATTGTATATATATACCACAATTTCTTTAGCTGTTCATCTGTTGATGGGCATCTAAGTTAGTTCCATAGCTTAGCTCTTGTGAATTGGGCTGCTATAAACATTGATGTGGCTGCATCACTGCAGTATGCCAATTTTAACTCCTTTCGGTATATACCAAGGAATGGGATAACTGGGCCAAATGATGGTTCCATTACCAGTTTTTTTGAGGAATCTCCATATTTCTTTCCAGAGTGGTTGCATTAATTTGCAGTTCCACCAATAATGTATGAGTGTACCCCATACACTCCTGCATTGATACTTTTTTGAAAAGCTCCCCAGTGATTCTAATATTCAGTCCTGGTTGAGAACTACTATTCTGGTATATGTCAAAAACAGATTTGTTTTGTTATTTCTGCTTTCAAGCAATCCTGCTCAACATGCTCCTTATTGTTGCTACAGTATTATCACTATCTGGAACTCCAAAACCATAAATTCCCTCCACAAAGATTCTAGGACCTCTGCCACATACCCCACAGAAACAAAAAGGTAGGACAGGCCACATTGCTCCTTTACTGCCCACTTTGTGAGTTCCCCATACCAACAAACAAGACTTTGTGGGTGTCTGAGGACTGCAAACTTAAGTTACAGAGTAAAAATGGAAGAGGAATAATGAGAGCAAAGGATAGCAACACAGCATCAATTACCTAATGAACAATTTTAAGAACAAAGCTATCTAATATTCAATTTGTAATTTTGCATTGTTATGACAGAAATATCCTGTCTCTCCAAACTTTCAGTAAAGTCCATTTGAAATATTTATGTGTGCCTGATATACATATTTTTATACGAATGAACAAATTCAAGTGGGCTAAATGCAAAAAGCAGCAGGTCCCCAACTAATCCTATTCATACCCTTGGAATTGTTTTCAAGAAACAATCACATCTCACTGGTTTTAGTTCCCTTCTATCTATAAATAATATGCTTGTAATACTATTTCTTGAGGAATCAATGACAGATTGTCATTATAAGGTTTTAACTACATTAAATCACCCCATATTTTCCCTACCTGCAATACCTAATAAATTGTCACTGTTGTTAGTTTTCCCATTGATTATATTTGTGATTTTAAACACTAAAACACATATTTCTTATTTCAACTACAAGCAGTATCTCCTCACTTTGTCAGTTAATAATTTTGTATTCCATAACTTTTCTTTTGTTCTATTTTATATTACCTTACTTAACATTTACAACCGGTTCTGTAACCATAGTTAAGTGATTGTCTACAGGTGGACTGTAAATTTGAAAATCAGTTAACAATGTTTATATCTATGTAAACATTATTCACTGCCCAGGCAAATTATATTTTATGATTATACTTTATTTGTTTTTGTTACACAACCAACCCCACTAGATTTCAAATTGCCTTTTTAAAAAAATCTTGCTTTTAATATCTTTGTTTATTTTCATGTGGTCCTGAGGATTGAACCTAGTGCCTCACACACGCTAGGGAAGTGCTCTAACTGGTGAGGTACCACCTCAATCCTCAAATTGCCTTTTTACTTTTGTCTCAAAAGTCTCCTTTTATGGCATCATTAGAATAGGTTCTTCCAACATTTCCAGGATATTATCAAATCGAGTTCCTTTTTTTTATAAGATATATATATGCAATGCTTTCCTACAGCCTTGTCATTTTTTAATCTGAATATACAGGGCTTCTGTTACTCTCTGACCTTACTTACCTTCTTTGCTTTTTCTAAGTTAGTCCCACAGATCCAACCTGATCCAGTTTCTTGGACACTCCTTGTTTTGATGTTCTATATACTCAAGTAATATCTTTTTTAAAAAACGTATTTAGGATGCAACGTTTTCTCAGTTAAATTTTCTTTTTCATTCTGTTCCCATAATTTATTAATAGGGTTAACACTGATAAATATTCCAAGTTCAAATAATTTCCCTTCAGAATATTCAAGTTATTACTTGTCTTCTAATACCCAGTCCTGTTGATAAGTCTGTTGCCAGTTTGATTCTCATTCCTTTATGAAGGACCTAAATGTGCTCTCTGGAAGCTTTTAGAATATTTTTATTCTTGTTATTCTTTTTTTTTTTAATTTTATTTTTTAGTTGTAGATGGATACAATATCTTTATTTTATTTATTTTTATGTGGTGCTGAGGATCGAACCCAGTGCCTCACGCATGCGAGGCAAGCACTCTACCACTGAGCCACAATCCCAGCCCCGTTATTCTTAAGTTTCAAGATCTATCTACGTGTGTATGTGTGTATACACACGTTTGTTTTTCTTTTTCCTGCTCAGTACTCAGTAGGTTTTCTACATCTGCAGACTCATGTCTCCCTTTAGTTCTAAAACTTTTTTCTTGCTAAATAACTTTCATCAACCACTTTCTCTAATCTCACTTTCTGGAACTTCTGATACTAAACATCTAAATTCTTATGACTTATCCTTTGTCATATGTTCTCTTTCTCTACTTCTCCTTAATCTTGTACTATGCAAACAGTGCCTACAAATTGACCTTATAAGCAATGAGACAGAAAAATCCCATAACTCATGTTTATTCCTTCCATTTAGTTCAAGGCTTACCCAATATTGGCCCTGCTGGTTTTACTGGGTGTTATCTGATTGTGTGTTGCTCCCACCAAAAGCCAAGATCTGTTCTCAGTGTTGGGTATACAACATTGAACAAAGGAAAATATTTCCTGACCTCCTGAACTTTGTAGGAGAGGGAGGCAGAATTTTTTTTAAAAAGATTAAAATATTGAATGTCAGGTATATTTCTGGAGTCAGCAGCTATAGCTGTAATTTTCTGATCTGGCAGGCAGCTTTTCATTCACAGTTAACAGCTTCCTAGTTGACCCGATCTTGCAGTGTGACAGAGAATTTTTCTGAGTTCTATCCTATGTTTCTTTAGTTTTCTTCTAAGTCTGAAAAATATTTAGTATCTTGTATCCTTAAATTAGCCAGAGTAAATTTTATAAATTGTTTTCTGCAACTGCACATGACTGCTACAATAATCACAAAAATAGTTTTTTAGTGGGAAGCTGCCTTGGTATTTTTCTTTCTGTGCCCTGAGATCAAACTGTAGGAACAAACCTTATCTTAAAGTCCCGAACACAGCTCCTGTCCTAAACTTTGTACTTACTCAGGGAAGCATTCCCATTATTTGCCATCTATGTGGAAAATCGAATTGAAGAGAATTCTAAGCTGGCAGCTAAACAGAGGTATTTAGTGTACCAACAAGTGTATCAACAGGCCTGAGGATAAAAAGTCTGAAAAGCATCTGAGGTTTTCAGAGTTTCAAGTTTATTAAAGGAATAACTGTTTCTTTCTCTAGAATGTTTTCTAGAACCATCTAAGTCTTAAACACTATCAAATTACCTTTTCTTGCATGGCCCACTGACTGATTTGCAGAGATTATGAACTACAACCAGTTTATTTGGAATAGTTTACATTAAAAGTTTGGTTTGCTTCTAAAAAATGCAAATAAATACTTAGCTTGGACTTCCATAATAAAATACCATAGACTAGAGAGCTTAAACAATAGAAATTTGTTTTCTTACAGATTAGATGGCCAGGGATTCAGTTCCTGGTGAGAGCTCTCCGCTCAGCTGGCCCCTTTATCCTGTATCCTCACAGGGAGAATGAGCTCTAGCATTTCTTCCTCTTCTTATAAGGCAACAGTCATAACCTATTAGGGCTCCACCTTTATAGCTTCATTTAATTCTTATAATCCCCTTTTAGGCCCCATCTCCAAATACAGTCACATTGTATAAATTCAATAAGAAACTTTGGGGGACACAATTCAGTCCACAGCATATACTTTCTAGACTTCTGCTTTTAGAAAATGTAAAAATATTTTACAGTACTATAGATAATACTGAAAAATAACATTTATTTGGCAACTAGTATGAGCCAGGCACTGTGATGCTTCATAAATGTTTTACCATTACAACTGATGAAATAAGTTCTATTATCTTCATTTTACAAATGAGTTTATGCTCTGAGATGCTAAAGTAACTTGCCCAAGATCACACAGCCAACATGGTAAAGATTCCAGTATAGAATCCTCTTGGCCACTACACTGTAATTTAATGTATATATCAGTAAGAGTGTTTGGTAAGTACACTGGAGACCCAGAACTACAATTAACTGTGAGATGAACTATTGTGAGCCGGCGCAGTGGCACACACCTGTAATTCCAGCACTTTGGGAGGCTGAGACAGGAGTACTGCGAGTTCAAAGCCAGCCTCAGCAATGGTGAGATGCTAAACAACTCAGTGAGACCTTGTCTCTACATAAAACACAAAATAGGGCTGGGGATGTGGCTCAATGGTCAAGTACCCCGGAGTTCAAAAACAAAAACAACAACAACAACAAAAATGATAAGACTATTGTGGCCATAAAGAAGACTGAATTCCTCAAATGTAAGTGATGAAGAGTTTTGGATTACATACTGATTTGTACTCTCACCAATAGTACCTGATTCTATTTCCCTACCACTTCACCAATCTTGGGTTTTATACTTAAGTAAGATTTCATCCACAAATTCAATTCAAACATACAAAAATTCTGATATGCCCTATTTGCCCTAAGAAAAATCCTCTACACAGTCATCATGGCCTGGTTTCACCACAAGCCATTAACAAATTTAACCTGTCATAGGAAGTTCACCAGGTTAAATATAAACCAGATTAAGCCCCCAAACTAACATATCTTTTTATTTATTGTAAAAATACTGCAAGAAAACTGAAAATAAAAACAAAGCCATAAAAGAAAAATGTATATAATAAAACACTTGTCCACATTCTTGGTGTTGGATCAGATTGGCATAGCTGTCAAGAATTTAGGGGGTTTAAAAGGATAATGGTATGAATGTTAAACTTCATGCTTCACTCTCAGAACCAACATTAAACTGAACGTGTCACACTGTCAGTAGTTCAAAGAAGAGAAAAAGAACTTTTAAAATTGGCAAACATACTCTTTGATTGTATAAACCTGTTGGAAAGTTGAATCCTACGGTTCTCTTTAAGCACCACAAAACCTAAAATATCTGAGAACTGCAAATCTGGTCAGGGACAATATCCAGCAAACCCCGTAAACTTGTTTTAAAAACTATATTTGAAAACAAACACTCTGGGCTCGTGGCACTTGCCTCTAATAGCAGCAACTAGGGAGGCCGGGCCAGGAGGATCCCAAACTGGAGGCCAGCCTCAACAATTTAACAAGACCCTGTCTCAAAATAAAAAATAAAAAGGGCTGGGGATGGAACTCAATGGCAAAGGTAGTTAGAGTTTTGCATTTCAGTGGCTCAAACTCCAGGAGTAGCGGGAGGAAACACAAACATAGACATTTTAATTTCCCAAATAACTGGGGCTTTTCTGAGGGCAGGATAGGATGTCATTTCTGTTTAGTGCAGTATGCAATCAATCCCTCCTAGTTGTCCACTTCCTGCCTCTCACCCAGCGCCTTTTAATTTTGACAAACACCAAATAGGGACTCACTATTGCGAATTTCTCTAAATCCAAATCGCATCACAATCATCTAGAGGGACTCAAACACGCACACTGTCCGTCCCACTTCCCCGCACTGACTCGGTAGGTCTGTACTGCTCATACTTGCGGGTGTCTGAGAGCCACTTACTTAAAAGAAGGGAGGCTGACCCCTTCCAGGAAGGTGGACTTCCAAAATCGCAACCTTTAGGGGTGTGGCTGGGCACCTGTGGTTTGAGGACCCCCCAGGTGACTGTGATGCGGGGTCGGTCGGCAGTACCCAGGAGATCCGGGGGTCTGCATCCCGGCCAGCGCGAGGAAAGGCGCTAAGGCTGCGCCGAGGCGGGGAGCTCGGGCTTTCCCGGGACCTCGGCGGCGTGGCGAAGGCCGCGCGGGACGGAGGGATTTCCCCAGGGCCTGGTTAGCAGCGTCTTCTATTCCGCTCGGGCCTCGGGCCCTGTGCAGCCCCCCGGCTGCGTGCGGGGGGAAAGCCGAGGTTCGGTAAAGAACTCGCGCCGCCGCGCGGTGGGCCCGCCGATTTCGGCTGGCGGCCAGCACAGCCTCCGCTCCATCAGGCCCGGCCCCTCGCCGCCGCGGCTCCACCAATCGCGAGCCTCGCCCGCCGCCGCCGCACCTGTGAGGAGGAGCCCGCGCGCCTCTGCGCCGTCGTCGCTGCGTCCCCGCCCCGCTCCGCCCCCACCGCGGCGCCCCGAGATCACCCGCCGCCTGCGCCCGGCTCCCCGCAGGCAAGGAGCGGAAGCCGCCACCCGGAGGCGGACTCGGCGCGACTGAGCCCGGGCAGCCGCGGCAACGGCGAGGTGCGGGGCGGGGGCGCCCGGCGGACACCGCGACCCCGAGCGAGCGGGCGCCCCGAGGGGGCCGTCCCGCCGGGGGTGGCGGCGGCAGCGGCCGTGGCGGCCGCGCTCGGGCGCCCCTCGCGCAGCGCTCCATGCCGGTGTGGTGCTGCCGCTGCTCTCTGGCCGGTCATTTCAGGTGACTTCCCTTCGGGGGACGAAAAGGGTGCGGGCAGGGGTGGAGCGCGGCGGGGGCTCCGGTGGGCCGGGCCGAGCCCAGCCGAGAGGGCGGGGAGGAAGGGCAGCGCTGCGTTCGGCTGCCACTGGGGTCCCGCCGGGTGGAGATCCCGCCTGGGCCGCCCTGCCGATGGGCTGCCTGCTCTGGTCCTCCTTTCCTCGCCCTGGACCGCTGGGGTCACGGGAGTGCGAGACCGGCTAGGCCCGGAATGGGTCGTTAGGGCGGGCTGAGACTTCCAAGTCCTGTCAAGTTGTACCTACGGCTTCCCGCGAAGGGCCTCCTTAAAAAAAAAAAACTGGGTTACTTAAAAAATTTTTGTTTCTGATAATACAAATTACTGGGTTGACAGAAGGTAGGAAAGTACAGTACTTTTAGCGTCGTGATCTGGTTACGAATAGTTTCTAACTTAAGATGTTGCTCATAAGTCAGTTTCTACATTAGAGCATAAAAATTTGACAAAGTGTGACAGTTTTACACTTAGTTATTGGGGGAGTTTTTAAAGGGTGAGAAAGATAATAAATTTTAAAAATAAAAGTGAATGTGGTTTCTGTATCCAGCACAGTTGGTCAAAACTTCAGTTACAAGGGAGAAAGACCAAAGACACTAGAAATGGTTTTAACTCTGGGGTGAAAAATGTTAAAACTCAATAAAGACGTAAGTATGTTGTTTTACATGTATGAATACTCCAGAATGATGGTGTGTAACACTTATTTTTTTGGTAAGATGGGAAGCTCTAATCAAGAGTTCTTAATTGGGGTTTATAGAATTTAGGTGGTCTGTGAACTTGGAAAGTATATTATCTTCACAAAAAAACCTAGCATTTCCTTCATTAGGAATGTAAGTAACAAATCACAGTAATATCTGTGATTGACATCAATAGAAATCACAAATATTTCCCTGTCACATCAGTTGCAGATATCTAGAAATACTGTTTATGCTTAACGTTTCTTCAGAATTACAGTAATTAATATACATCAGTCAACTTTCTTTAATGTACGTGTGCATGTATATCACGAGTTTTTTTTTTAAATAACTATTTTAATGGTTTTTTTTGTAAATCCTATTATTTGGAGTAGAGGTCCTAAGGCTTTACCAAATTACAAAAGGGATGTAAGGCAGAGAAAGTTCTGGACTTATCTTGTACTAGCAATAAGCTAGGCTTGCCCAGTGAGTTCTGTGTGTCTCCAAATTCTGGATATTAAAAAAAAAAAAAAAGTCTATATAATAGATTGTGTTTTGTAACTTTAAGACAAATTGTTGTCTACTTAACAGAGAGGATTTTGAGAGTATCAGACACATTTTGGAGAGTTGGAGAGTTTTAGAATGAAAGTTGTTAAATTTAAACCCCTGAGAAACTAACATCACTTTTAGAAAATACTATCCAAAAGACTTTTGACGCTTTTTGTGTACTATTAAATTCTTAAGGCACCAGGTTGGGATTTATATCCTTTCCTCAAACACTGGGTGGTAAATACCATCTGCTGGTAAATACCATCTGCTTATCTCCTTGCACAGAAATTTGGAGTGGGGGTAAAATCAAAAGCTTTGGGCTACATTTTGGTCTTATAGAAAGAACAAGTTTGCCAGCTTTCTTTGTAAAAGTGTGGATTTTTTTGCCTCTAAAATTAAAAAAAAAAAAAAAAGTTTACCTAAAAAATAGTTTAGGAATGTTTCTCATTTATTAATGCTGTTTTTGTGCAGCTTCATTAGAAATACATTTTTATACAGATTGTGACAAACTTTACATTTTGGGATTTGTCTTAATATTTGAATTAATAGGTATAGTGAGAGAACAGTCTACTACCTTTTCAGAAAAGAAAACCTCATACTTCCTATTCTGGAAGTTGAAGATTGTGACTTTAGAACTTCTTTTCGTGTGTTAGTTTTGATTTGGTAAAATTTAGAATTGTGCTTCCAAAGATTATAAAAATTGAAGTAGTAAAGCATTTCATTTTAGTTTAATTTCTTAAAGAAATATTGGTACAATTTGGGGAAAGTCTTTTTGTTATGTAAATATTTTGCTTACACCATCCTTTTAAATTTTTTTTGAAACTTGGGACAGTAATATTTCAAAAACAAAAAAAATGAGAGGCTTCAAAATCTTCTCAGTTATCTTCTTTGATGCCGAATGACTTGGTAACTGTTTTTGCATGTGTATAAAATGCTGTTCTTTACTGTTTTCTAAATGCGATTACATATTTTACAGTTTAATTGATGCCTCAAATAGAGGAAAAGCAGATTTTTATTACTCAAAATAGATTCCAGGGTTTTTGTTTTTGGTACTGGGGATTGAACTGAGGACACTTAACCACCAAGCCACATCCCCAGCCATTTTTTATATTTTATTTAGAGACAGGGTCTCACTGATTTGTTTAGGGCCTTGCTGAGTTGCTGAGGCTGGCTTTGAACTCACCATCTTCCTGCTTCAGCCACTTGAGCCCCTGGGATTACAGGCATGCACCTGGCCCATAAATTCTGGTCTTAAAGTTTTCATAAAGTTGGAAATCTAAGTAGAAATTAACGTTGTTCATAGTATACACATATACTATAAAACAGGTACAGCGATACTAAAGTTATAACTTAGGCTTTTAATTTTTTTAGAAAGAATAGTTACTAATAGGCTTTTGTTTCATTGTTGCTTTATGTAAAACCAGTTAACATAGTTTCATTTTTTTTCCTGGTGACTCAGGATTTTTCCTATCTCTCTGAATCCACCATTAAGTTATCAAATAGCATGCAAGTTTATTACAAATAGTTGGCCACACAGATGGATTACACCAGTGATGGTAAGAAATCAAAACAAATTACTTACACTGTGTAAAGTTAGGCAAGCTAATATAGAAAATTTAAATAAGCTGAAACTTTGGCTGTTATTAAAGGCCCTAAGACAATGGGAAAAGAATATTATCTTCAGTGAATGTCAACGCAGCTGGATATCTACACACAAAAAAGGATGAAGTTATATACCTGACTTACCCCATGAACAAAAACTCAAAATGGACAAAAGTCCTACTAGTAAGAACTAAAATTATACAATTCTTAAATGTAGGAATAAATCTTTGTGATTAGATCAAGCAACAGTTTCTTAGATATGCCACCAAAAGCATAAATTTGGTTTGGTCAAAAATTTAAATTTATCTCAATCAGAGGACATCATCAAGAAAGTAAAAGGGCAATTCACAGAATGGGAGGAAATGTTTCCAAACTATGTATCTGAAAAGGGACTTTGGTCCAGAATATATAAAGAACTTTTGAAGGGCAACAACAACAACAAAAAGCCAGTTAAAAACAGGCAAAGGGTTTGAATAGATACTCTAATGAAAATATTCAAATGAAAAATAAGCACCTGAAAAGATGCTTAACTTTTAAGTCACTAGGGAATGCAAATCGAGATGCCACTTCACACACACTAGGGTAGCTGAAGACTTAATGCTGGCAAGGATGTGGAGAAATGGGAACTCTTATACATTGGGAATATAAAATGGTGTAGCCCCTGGAAAACAGTGTAGCAGTTCCTCAAGATACTAAATATAGATAGATAGACTATATGACCAAGTCATTGCTATATATTCTCTAGAAATATTCCTTAGACAAATGAAAACTTTTGTCAATACAAAACCTTGAGTGAGTGTTCATTGCAGCATTATCCATAGTAGCAGAAAAGTGGAAAAAACGTATGTGTTCAACAACTGATAAGCAAACAAAATGGGGCATATCCATGTAGTGGAATATTATTCAGTCTTCAATAGAAATTAAGTACATGAACCTTGGAAACATACTAAGTGGAAGAAGCCAGACACAAAAGGCAACATGTTGTATGAATGGTCAGATTCATGTGAAATGTCCAGAATGGGCAAATCTAGTAATTCAGAAAATAGGTTAGTACTTGCTAGTGGCTGGGGAAAAAGAGGATTATTACTAATGGATGTGCTATATTTTGGGGGTGATGGTTGCAAAATCTTGTGAATATACTGGAAACCATGAAATGGTGCACCTGAGGGTGAATTTTATATACAAATTATACCTCATTGAAAGTCTTTCAAAATTTATTTCCAGTGTTTCTTCTATTTGCCTTAATGTAAGTCTTGATCAGGTAACCTATTGTTTTGTTTTTGAGCTTTTGGAAGCTGTTTTTCTTGATTAACAGAAGCCTACCAAAGGGCATTTTTATTTCTGATTGTCTTAACCTCTTGATTTACTTTTCTAAATAAACTGACTCAGTGGACAAGTCCAGTGAAATAAAAGGTACTTGCTTATAAGATAGTAGTCTAGATACAGAATTTATAGAAGAATAAAATTCTAAGGCTTGCCAGAAAAATAATTGCTTGAGACAGTTTGACTTAGAATATTAAATACCCCCTAAAAATGCGTCTAGTAGAAACTGAGTTCTACTGCGTCTTTAGGTGCAAGTGAATGGAGTTTCATGAGTTATGGTTTATCTTTACAGCATTTGAATAGTACCTATTAATTTTACAGCATTTATTTGTAGACCTAAAGTTATTATTTCCCAGGTTATATATAGAGAGAAGCCAGTGTTTGAGATTGGGATGTCTGGAGGATCCCAGAATTGTGACCATTACAACAGTAATATTAATTGGGCCTGGGTAGCCAAAATGACTGGTCAGAAGCTTCCAAAGGGAGCTGGAGCTTGTCCTTTGTACACACTGTGGAGAAATATCAGGAACAGACCAAAGTATAAAACACTCAGGTTTAGTGTAGACCCCCAAAAGCAGAAGCAGGCAAGACAGCAGATACATCTGGATCTGATCAGAGGCAGTAGTTAGAATGCTCATGAAAGGGATGGATTGAGCATAAAAGACACTCCTTCCAGGGGCACTATCCTTGCAGTGTGAGGAGAGGCTTGCTTTAGGAGCCATGTCCAGAGGGTTATCTGTTTTGGCAGTGTAAGATAAGTACAGATATTTAGGGGTAGACTTTACTTTCTTTGGTTTAAGAAAGCTCTCATAAAATCTTGAGGAACTCTGTCCCGTCTGAAGGTAGATTGGGACCTCAGGTTTACACAGAAGCAGACTTTGCTGTCTTCATCCTAGTTCTTTCCATTTGCCAACCTCTTCTGGGATCAGTGAGTTGACCCTTAGTCTTGTGAAATTGCTAATCCATTTCATATTTATAGTTTGAAGAACAGTAAGAAACATCCACTAGTGGGTACTCATTTTAATAATTCCAGACATGATGACTGTTGCTGACTGTATAAATATGGAAAATAATTTAGGAATTCTATTTCAAAGTAATTGACAAAATAGCACAGCATTAACCATGTTCAAGGAATACGCCATTTATTACATGAACATGCCACAGTGCTAAAACTAGTTTCTAGAGAGGCAATTGGGAAATAAAGATTGGAAATCAACATTAAAGTATTTCCTGGGGCTGGGGCTGTAGCTCAGTGGTAGAGTGCTTGCCTAGCATGTATGAAGCACTGAGTTTGATCTCAGCACCACATATAAATAATAAATGAACAAAATAAAGACCCGTCAACAACTTAAAAAATTTTTTTAAATTTCCTTATTTTAATATTTTCTTGAAAATAAAAATGTGTAAACCTCTTTTACTAAATAACCAATTTGTAATATTTAACTACAGTAACTTTTGCTTAAAACATCTATGACTGTATATTTTAGTGTATTCACCTTTTAGTTAATGAGAAAAAGTAGAGAAACTAGTTTTCCTAGGAGATCTCAGAATTATAAAATCTCTAATGCTGTGTCTTTGATCATTAAAGAGCTTCTTGAAGAAGCATACTTACAAGATAAACAGCTACTTAGAGCTTCTAGCCTTCAAAGTGGTGTAGGTTGACATACAGCTAAACTACTAATTTCAAAGCATTGTGGAACTATTAAGTATTTTATAGCCTAAATAAAATATGAGTAAGGAGAGACTTTTATTTCAAGGCTATATTGACACCCCCTCCCCTTTTCTCTCTCTCTGAAGAAATTACAGTGATACTGAAACTGAAGGAGAGATTTTTAATTCCTTAGTGCAATATTTTGGTGATAATCTGGGGCAAAAAGTTAAAGCGATGCCATTAGTTGAAGAAGCTTCTTTACTTGAAGATTCGTCAGTGACTTTGCCTGTGGTAATAATAGGTAAGTTGTTGCATTTTACTGTTAAAAATTTTTACTGCCCTTACTACTTTTATAAATCTGTAGTAAGGCAGTGCAAGTTCTCAGGATTGTATTAAAAAGTAGTCTGATTTCAAAATGGCTAGTACAGAGGATTTTCAGTGTCCTCAGCATAAAGAAATGATATATGTGTATGGCGATTAGATATGCCAGTTACCTGAATTGATCATAATACATTGTCTACATGTATTAAAATGCCATAGTACCCCATACATATGTACAGTTACTATGTGTGAATTAGGAATGATTTTTAAAAATAATTTTCAAGGAGAATCTGTAGAAAAGAGATAATAAAGGAATTAATTATAATTTATAAAGTATTCTAAAGTTGTTTGATATGTTAAAATAACTAATAACCAAATCTTTGGAGGAAGTAATTGGTTTATCTGATATTAGTGACTATGTTAGAATGCAGTACCATTTCACTGGAGAACTGAAAATAAGAATTCTGTTAACTTTATGATAGTGTCGTAGTAGTGGTAATAACCAATATTAGAGCTCTGAAGTGAATATTCTGTGTATATTATTAGAGTATACCTTATAACCTTATTGCCCTCTGATGTTGGCAGGGGACACATCTAGGGAGAGACTAAAATTGATTTGTCCAAGTTAGTAACTAGTCCTTAATTAGCAACATTATAGTACTCTGTTGTGATATTTATAATTCCTTTAACCATAACAGTACTATTGTATATCCTTTGTACCACCTCAGCAGATAGGCATATAAGATATTAAAAATTAAGGTATTAGTAAAACAGTTAAGAATCACAAAACTTCTCATAATTGCATGCAATTATCTTTCAGGTATGCATGTATGTTTTTCATCTAATAATCAAACTCAAGTCGGACAGTTACTATAGTGTGAAGACAAGCCAAAAGAGAAAATTAAGGGACTTAGGTGTCTTGGTGGCAAATAGCTTCCTGAGTTTCTTTGATGCCTTAATTCAAAGTTAGTAGGAAGGGCTGGGGCTGTGGCTCAGTGGTAGAGTGCTTGCCTAGCATGCGTGAAGCACTGGGTTCGATCCTCAGCACCACATACAAACAATAAATGAATAAAATAAATAGTAGGAAGAGAATTAAAGCTATGTTCTCTGATTAACACGTGGAGATACAGGGAAAGAAGAGAGGGAGAGGGGCAGGAGAGCAAGATTTCATACTAGAACTTCCATACTAGATTCTTCTGTAGGAAATATGGTAGATGACGCTAGTTCTTATTCAAGATAGATCTCAGGGGCCATATCCTGTATCTGAGTTTTTCCCCTTTTATGTCCAATTATGGTGTTTCATCTAGAATGACAAGGAACCCTGTCTTCTTTCAGAAAAGCTACCTTTATCTGCACCTGTCCACCCTACTCCTCTCAAAACAGTCTATCCCTATTTGCCTTATCTAGCCCATGACTTGCTTACCATAATGTACATAGGGCCATTACTAATGGAATAGCAATACCTCAGCATTGGTAAAGAGCTGATTTCCTTAATATATGTGAAGTTTTTCTGTTGCTGTTGTAATAACTTACCACAAATATGGGGCCTTAAAGAACATAAATGTACTCTCTTATTGTTTGCTAGGTCCAAAGTTCAAAGCCATCTTACTTGGCTAAAATTAATGTGTCAGAAGGGCTGTTAATTTTTTGAAGGCTGCTGGGAAGACTCAGTCTCCTTGTCTTTTCTGGCTGATCACATTACTTGCTTTTAGCTTCCTTCTGCATCTTCAAAGCCAGTAATTCTTGCTTTAATTCTTCACCTTTCATAGTCATGTCTCTCTTTTACCACAGCTGAAAAAGTTTCTCTCTCTCTCTTTTTTTTTTTTTTTTTTTTGGTGCTAGGGATTGAACTCGGGGCCTTGAGCCTGCAAGGGAAGCACTTTACCAACTGAGCTATGTCCCCAGCCCTGCTCTCTGTTTTTAAGGACTCAGTATGATTGTATTGGGCCTACCTAGATGATCCAGGCTACTCTTCATCACAAGGTCCTTAAATAAAAATAGCATTCTGTTGCTAAGATAACATTGAAAGTTTTGGGAGTTGGTACTGAGACATCTTTGGGGATGAGGGTGCATTCTCCCTATCACACTATATTTCTTTGAATTGCCTTTTTGTATTCTTTGCCTATTTTCTTTTGAGTGTTGTACCTTTTTGTTTCAAGGAATTTAGCAATTTCTATTGGTTAGCTATTTTAATTAAGAAACTTTTTTATTACAACATTTTAGGTTAAAAATTGAGCAGAAAATTCTCATATTCTCTCTCTCAATTTTGGTACATTATCATTAACTAAAATGTTTAATTTATATTAGAGTTCATTCTGATAAATAGTTCCATGGGTTTTGTGGACTATATAATGTCATGTATGTACCATGACAGTATCATGTAGAATAGTTTTACTGCTCTAAAAATCTGTACTCCACTTACTCATACCTTCCCTTCAACTCCCAATCACTGGAAACCATTGATCTTTCTATAGTCTTACAGTTTTGCCTTTTCTAAAATGTCTGTAGTTAGAATCATAGAGTATATAGCCTTTTCAGACTGGTTTCTTTCACTTAGCAATATATAATTATGGTTCCTTCATGTCTTTTTATGGCTTAATACCTATTTTTTTATTGCCAAATAATATTTTATTATATAGGGTACTACAGTTTATTCACCTTTTGAAGGATATCTTGGTTGTTTCCAAATATTAACAATTATGAATAAAGTAACATTTATATATAGGTATTTGCATATATATGTTTTCAACTCATTAGGGCAAATACCTAGGAGTATGATTGCTGGCTCATATGTTAGGACTATGGTTAGCTTTTTAAGAAACTGGCAAACTGTCTTCATATGCGGCTATATAATTTTGCATTCCCAGGAGCAATAAATGAGAATTCTGTCAATCCACATCCTTGTCAGTATTTTTGTGGTCTGTTTTGCTTTTTAGCCTATTAGGTGTGTAGTGGGTTCTTTTCTTTTTTTGTATTGGGGATTGAACTCAGGGCTACTCGACCACTGAGCCATATCCCCAGCCCTATTTTTGGTTTTGTTTAGGGACAAGGTTTCAGAGTTGCTTAGCGCCTCACTGTTGCTGAGACTGACTTTGAGCTCACGATTCTCCTGTCTCAGCCTCCCAAAGTGCTGGGATTACAGGCATGTGCCACTGTGCCCGGCTCGTATTTGTTGTTTTAATTTTTAATTCCATAATAATGTATGATGTTTAGCATCTTTTCATGTGCTTATTTACCATCCATGTATTGCTTTTGGTAAAACATCTGATTAATTCTGCCTCCTTTTAAATTGGGTATATTTGAGGGGTTGGCGGAGGGTAGTTGTTAGCCTTGAGTTTTAAAAGCTCTCTGTATATTTTGGATACAAGTCTTTTATCACATATGTATTTTCCAGATATTTTCTCCTAGTCTGTGACTTGTCTTTTCATTCACTTAGCAGTGTCTTTTGCAGAGCAGAAGTTTTAAATTTTAATTTTTTCATTTGTGGACTTTTTGTGTTATATCAAAAAATTCATTATCAAATCCAAGGTCATCTAGATTTTCTTCTAAGTTGTCTTCTGGAAGTTTTATGGTTTTGTATCTCACATTAGGACTATGATCCATTTGTAAATAATTTCTGTGAAAGATGTATGATTGATATTTAGATTTTTTATTTTTGCATGAGAGTATTCAGTTGTTATAACACCATTTGTTGAAATGACTGTTCTTTCTCCATTGGATTGCCTTTGTGCCCCTCTCAAAGATTATTGACTATATTTGTGTGGGTTTATGTTTGGGCTCTCTGTTTTGTGCCTTTGACATATATGTCTATTCTTTCACTGATTCTATACTGTTTACTGTAGCATTGTAGTAACACTTGAAGATGAATAATGTTAGTCCTGTGACTTTATTGTTTTTCAAGATTGTGGTCTCTTCTGTGTCTTTTGCCTTTATGTATAAATTTTAGAATTAGTTTTCTGAAATCTATATAGTATTTTGCTGGGATTTTTATAATTGGATTTGCATTGGATCAAGTTGAGAAGAACTGACATCTTAACAATGTCAAGTCTTCCTGTCCATGAACATGGAATCTTTTCCACCTAGGTATCTGTTCTTTGATTTGTTTCATTAGAATTTTGTTATTTGCCTCATGTAGATCTTGTATGTATTCCATTAGATGTATACCTATATATTTCTCCCCTTTTTGGGGTGGGGTACTGGAGATTGAACTCAGGGGCACCTGACCACTGAGCCACATCCCCAGCCCTGTTTTGTGTTTTATGTAGAGACAGGGTCTCACTGAGTTGCTTAACTCGCCATTCTCCTGACTCAGCCTCCCTAATCTCCCCTTTTTTGGTGAAATTGTAAATGGTGTCGTGTTTTTATTTTCAGATTACACTTGTTCATTGCTGTTATATAGAAAAATAGTTGACTTTCAGCTCGGCCTGGTGGCACACGCCTGTAACCCCAGCACTTTGGGAGGCTGAGACAAGTAGGATCATGAGTTCAAAGCCAGCCTCAGCAGCGGCGAGGTGCTAAGCAACTCAGTGAGACCCTGTCTGTACAAAAAACACAAAAACAGAAAATAGGGCCGGGAATGTGGCTTAGTGGTCGAGTACCCCTGAGTTCAATCCCTGGTACCAAAACAAAAAAGAGAAAGAAAAATAGTTGACTTTTGCCTATTGACCTGCATCCTTTAATCTTGTTGTCATTGTTAGTTCCAGGTTTTTTTTTTTTTTTTAATTCAATTCTTTGGGATTTTCTACATAAATGTCATGTAATTGGCAAAGATAGATTTTTTTCTTCCTTGTCAATCTGTGTAGCTTTTATTCATCTTCCTTCTCTTATTATATTAGCTAGGACTTATGGTGTTGAGTAAGAGTGGTGAGAAGGAGCATCCTTGTCTAATTCCTGAATTTAGAAGGGAAGTATCTAGTTTCTTATTACTAAGCATAATGTTAGCTAAGGTATTTTTGTTTGTTTTGTGTGTGGTACTGAGGATTGAAACCAGGGCCTCATGCATGCTAGCCAAGTGCTGTACAACAACAGCTATATCCCATTTTTATTTTTTATTTTAAGATGGAGTCTCACTAAGTTAATCAGACTGGCTTCAAACTTATGATCCTCCTGCTTCAACCTTTGAGTAGCAGGGACTGTAGGCAGGTGCCACTATGCCCAGTTGGTAGCTTTATTATAGATTATCTTTATTGAAGTTCTCTATTTTTTTTTAAATCATGAACAAATGTTCAATTTTGTCAAATGCTACTCTTTTTTTAAAAAATTTTTTGTAGTTATAGATGGACAGAATGCCTTTATTTTATCTGTTTATTTTTATGTAGGGCTAAGGATCAAACCTAGTGCCTCATGTGTGCTAATAAGCAAGTGCTCTGCAACTGAGCTACAGCTCCAGCCTCCAGATGCTATTCTTTTTTTTTTTTTGATACTGAGGATTGAACTCAGGGGAACTTGACCACTGAGCCATATTCCCAACCGTATTTTGTTTTTTATTTAGAGACAGAGTCTCACTGAGTTTCTTAGCGCTTTGCTGTTGCTAAGGCTGGCTTTGAACTCGCAATCCTCCTGTCTCAGCCTCTCAAAGTTCTGGGATTACAGGTGTGCACCACCACACTTGGCTCCAAATACTATTCTTGTATGAATTGATTAACATATGCTTTTCTTCTTTGTTTTATTTTTGTCTCTTTAATTCAAGGAAATTCGCTTTTTGCCTTCTACTGTTTGTCACTTGTTTTTAATTTTTATCAAGTCAAATGGTTCATTTTTCTATCTGTCTTTTGGGTTTTCTGTTATGCTTAAAGCTTTTCCATGCTAGCTTTGTATTGTATGTAGAAATATTACCTTTTTCTAGTATTTTTATGGTTTTAACTATTGTGCTTATGTCTTTAAGCATATTTTATTTGAGCAAATAGGCAAAAGGAAAAAAAATGATTTTTTTTTTCCTAATGGCCAGCACTTTTATCTGTTGGATTAAAGTTTTGATAGAGATTTAAAAAAAGAAGTGGGGCTGGGATTATAGCTCAGTGGTAGAGCGCTTGCCTTGCATGCGGAAAGCACTGGGTTCGATCCTCAGCACCACATAAAATAAATAAATAAATAAATACATAAAGATATTTGTGTCCATCTACAACTAAAGAAAAAAAAGAAGTGGCAACCCAGGCTAAAATAACTACATGAATGTAAGTAGTTCAGTGGGTTCATCCAGAAAGCCAGGTTGGCTTTAGTTAAAACGTACATACCTATAGGAAGGCATTATTAATTACTAGGAATGGAAAGATGGTGTGACCAGAATGTGGAAAACACTGGAGTCAGAAACAAGCAATTTTGCTTTCAGAATAGAGTAACATAATGCAAACTGTGTTACCAAAACTCATGTGGATGCAGTATGTCAAATGGAGTAGGTAAATGTTAAGAAGGAGAAACAGAAGATTTTGTTTCTTTATACCAAAGTACAGTGATAATAGTAAAGACAACTGATGGGATATATGTGGCAAAATAGGTTTAGAATCAGAATTTAATTAATTCAGGATTTTGCTAGTACCATACTTTGAGATGGGTGATGGAGTTTAAAGGAAAGGGCACCTAAATGAAGGGACTCCTGTTTGCTTTTGAACACATCATGTTTGTTATCAGGAGGTCAGTCAGGTGGAGTGAGGAAGTAGCATATGGAAATGTGGGATATATCTTGGGGGAAGAAGTCCATCTAGAGAACTAATTTTGAGACTTAATAGCATAAAGAACTGAAACTTTCAGTAGATGATGAGATTCCTAACAAAACATAGGAGAGAAGCAAAGGTCAAAATCTTTGAGACATTTGTCTTATGAAACATCTTTAAGAGATCAGAGAAGAAAGAATAAGTGAGGCAGAAGAGCCATCTTCAAAACAGGAGAAAAGCCAAGTGACAAGAGTATTAACATACTTCTTTCTTTTTTTTTTAAAATAGGAAATGGACCCTCAGGAATATGCCTTTCTTATATGTTATCAGGCTACAGACCATATTTATCATCAGAAGCAATACACCCAAATACAATTTTACATAGTAAATTAGAAGAAGCAAGACATCTTTCCATTGTTGATCAGGTATTGTTTATTATGTCAATTTTTAAATTTTTTTGTGCTGATGCAAGATTAGTTTTATTTATATAAGCATTGTTTCTTAGTTAAAAATCCTTTATTCTAAATACAATTTTGTCATTTTTATTTTAGATTTATAAATATATTCTCTGAAGATATATCTACTTATACTACTTATTTTCTGGAATTTATTAAAGCAGAATTTCCCAAATTGTGTCCTAGTGGATTTTTCTTTTTCTTTTTTTTTTGGATGGTGGTGCTGGGCATTGAACCCAGGGCCTTGTGCATGTGAGGCAAGCACTCTACCAACTGAGTTATATCCCCAGCCCATGGAATTCTAATAGGTGCTCTGTGCTCACATAAGTTTGGAAAGTGCTGATTTTTATTGTGCGAACATCACAGTTTACATTTGTGTACAAAAGCCATCTTCAACTTCTGCAGTGTAAGGATCTGGTTAGCTTTGTTGAAACCTAAATTTTACCTGTATTATTTGATTAAAGAATCTCTTAAGATCTCAAAGAACATCAGTATTCCATAAACCACTATCTGGGAAATGCTGAATTAGAGTAATGGCTTTTACTATAATTATGATTGTGGCTATTTTCGGACTCTATCTGCCTTTTTTTTTTTTTTTTCCATTCAGGACTTAGAATACTTATCTGAAGGCCTTGAGGGCCGATCATCCAATCCAGTTGCAGTACTTTTTGATACACTTCTTCATCCAGATGCTGACTTTGGGTATGATTATCCATCCAGTTTGCATTGGAAATTAGAGCAACATCATTATATCCCTCACTTAGTTCTTGGTAAAGGTCCACCTGGTGGGGCTTGGCATGTGAGTATATTATTCTTAACCTTTTTGTGTACATGGATTATTATATGCTGTCCTAAGGAAATCAACTTGTTTCATAAGCATTATGATGATAATACTGTTGTATGTTTACTGCATTTTTATCTCAGAAGAATTTTAATGCTATTCAGTTTGGTTAAATATCAGTTGATTACCTGTAGTAGTTAAGGCCGAATTTTATTATTAATACAATCTTAGAATTAGCATTTTTCTATAGTATTTTACAAGAATTATAAAGAAAACATTTCAGGGACTGGGGATATAGCTCAGTTGGTATAGTGCTTGCCTCGCATGCATAAGGCCCTGGGTTCAATCACTAGCACCATTGAAAAAAAGAAGAAGAAAACATTTCAGGAATACTTTACATAGTAAAACTTTAAAATTCATTCATTTGTTTTCAAGTTGACAACATTTCACATCTTATTTCAAAACCAGCATCCATTATTTCCAGACATTTTTAAGATAAAAATGAAAAATATGGGCTGGGGTTGTGGCTCAGTGGCAGGGCACTTGTCTAGCATTTGTGAGGCACTGGGTTTGATTCTCAGCACCACATATAAATAAATGAATAAAATAAAGGTCCATCGACATCTCAAAAAATATTTAAAAAATGAAAAATATACTGTAAAAGAAAGAAGTTGTATTAGTTTGCTCAGCTGCTGTAACAAAAAGCATAAACTGGGTGGCCTAAACAGCAGGTATTTATTTCTCACAATTGTGGAACCTGCATAGTCCAAGTTTAAGGTGCTGGCCAGTTTGGGTCCTGGTAAGGGCTGTTGTCTTGACTTTTAGGCAGCCACCTACATTCTCACTATATCTTCACATGTACAGAGAGCAATCTCTTATAAAGCCATTAATCCCATTTGTAGGGACCTACCTTCATGACCTCACCTAAACCTCATTAATCCCCAAAGGCCCCCTCTCTGTATGACATCACATGGAAGATTAGGACTTCATCATAAGAATTTGGAGTAGGGGGACAGTTTAGTCCATAGCAGAGGTTAAATAAGAGAACCAGTAAATTGATTCATCCAGTATGTTTCATTAGGTAGAGGACCAGTTATTCTCGTCTTACATCCTTAGTAGTTAACACAATGTCTAGAATTGTTAAAATGTAATGAGTGTTCATATGTTGTACAAATAAATGTTAAATAATTTAGTTTGTTATGAAATACAGACTGAGAACTTTAGCATGTGAAATAATCAAATATTTAATATAAACTTCAGTTGGCTATTCTTATATTAGTTTAATGTTACACATCTCAAAAGTGGTTTACATTTGTTAAGTGACTATTTCAGGGAATTGAGATATTCCCATATAATATACATGACTAATACTTTTTAAAGTCTTAATTCTTTTTATGGTAATATGTAGCAACTACAAATTATCTGTATCTTTAAGCTTAAAATTTTTGTTTTTTTACTTTTTAATATTAACTCTAAGAATAATTGAGTTATAATAAGCTGCATTTATTTAATGTATAATTTGATGAGCTATAACAAATGTCTATAACTGTGAAACCATCAATACAAGAAAGAATTCTGTTACTTTCAAAGCTGTGTTTATATTTGCTCTATGAACTAGTACTATCTTCATTTTTTATGTGGTTGGTATTTGAGATTGAACCCAGCCTTTACACATGCTAAGCATATTTTCTACCACTGAGCTATACCCCCACCTGCTGAGAAGAATTCTTAATAAAACTTCATTTCTTGAAAAAGGCATAATATTTCAGATGGGGGAGGGTATTTAGATTGCCTTCTCTAAATTCCTGAGGTTTTATTGTATACTTAACATTTTCTGCTTAGAAAAATTGTGCAGGAAATAATTGATCTCTTTGTTACTTCATTTCTTTCACTTTAATATAGAAAAGTTAAAGTCTGGATAAACCATCATTACTAAAAGCATATCTGAGTCAGAGGTAAAGTTTGAAGCATACCTAAAAATTCCTTATCTTTTTTTCAGGAATGTGTTGACTAGAATGTGGATGTAAATACCTGATACTCAAGCTGTGATACATTTGTCATGGATACTTCTAATGAGGATTCCTGACTTTCTCAGGCATAATTATTTTTTCACATCTCTCCATTCCATACCTTAATCTTACTCTTACTCTTACAGTGCTTGCCTATAGTACTATTCATGTGTTTGTACTGCTTTCTCCTCTGCCATGCGCTACACACATCCTAGCTAACCTTAGACATCTGCCCTCTCTCATTCTTATCTCCATATAGTTCTCTTCTTTTGTGATCTAGTTTGTTACCACTTTCTTCTCTTCCAAGCTTTATAAACTATGTCCTCTAGAGCCTCAGTGATAAGCAAGCTTCCCTACATTCTTAACCATTTGAGTTATATATTTCTCCTCTCTTTCTTGAAAACTTGCTCTTTCCTAAATATACCTTCCCACTGCAGCCCTCTGAAGTGAAGCCTGTTCATTCCCCCATTGCCCCATGTCTTATCAGTTTGCCAGTGAGGTTGGATTTCTCTTTACTTTTCATTGCTCTTTTGTAAATTCTCATGTTCCTTTGAGCAGGTCATTTTCTAGCTCCTTTACCTTTTCAAACTGTATCCATCAATTACTCAATTTGTGACATCTGGCTCATGGTTTTTGATTATCATTTCTGAAATTTTATTATCACATTGAGTGACTTGACTTCTACATACATGATGCAGAACCAGCACCTTAACCTCATAGTCCCTTCACTCCTCATTGCCAGCATTTTTTTCTATATTATTTCCAGCAGCTTCTTAAGGATTTTCTCTTTTTTATAATCACTCAATTTGTGAAACCTAAGTCCTTAAACATCTTATTTTCTGAATATAAATTCTGTTCTTACAGCTGCATCACTTAGTTACTTGCTCTGAATCTCATTTTTAAAAATAGAGTGGTACAGCCCTGATCTTCACCTCCTTACCCAGCTTAGGTTCTAGTCTAGCTGATTTAACTATTTTTCTTAGTTAACTTCCTTGGCCCATTGTCCTTCTATTAGATGGGTTTGGCAAAAAGGCAGTTCATCTAACTGTGTACTTTTTCTAAGCTGTTAAACTCCCTGGGGGAAAAAATCATACAACTCTGAAAAGTATTTTCCAGCCTCATTTGGGCCCTAAACACTGCTTGGTAGTGTTTGACGGTTCCTTACTAAGTTCTTCTCAAACCCCTGTCTTTCTAGTTCTCTTATGCTTAGAGATGCTCTTGGTTCTTATTTTACAGAGAAAATAGAAAATTGAACCTCCATGGTTTCACAGTTCACCCTACAGACTGACCTGCGTTCATGCTAATTCTTTGTTTCTTGTCCTTGTTGTAAGGGAAGATGTATCACTTCTCCCATCTAGGGGCACCTCCAGCTATATGCTGGACCCTTGTCTTCTGAGGGACAATCTTTGATCTCCCCATTATCTTTTTTTTGGTACTGAGGATTGAACTCAGGGGTACTCAACCACTGAGCCACATCCCTTTCCCTATTTTTGTGATTTATTTAGAGACAGGGTCTCACTGAGTTGCTTAGTGCATCTCTGTTGCTGGCCTGGCTTTGAACTTGGGATCCTCCTGTCTCAGCCTCCTAAAGTGCTGGGATCACAGGTGTGCGCCACCACGCACGGCTCCCCATATCTTCTTATATTATCAGTTCCTCTGCGGGCTTTTATTGGTCAGTATGTAAATGTGCTAAAATTATTTGTCTTTAAAAAAAATTAGGTGTCAGCTTGTCTATATCCTTTCCTTTAATGCAAACATCTTGAAATGATTACCTGTACATACTGTCTTCCTTGCCTTTGCCTCTTGTTCCTTAGCTGCCTTACTGTAGCTTCTGTCCCTGGTTTTCCATAGGAACTGTTCTTTCTGAAGGTCAGTAATTTTCTTTTTTGCTTAACTTGATGAAGAGTCTCAAAATTTCCTGACATCTTGTTTTCATCAGCCTTTTTGCTGCAGTGACCAAAAGGCCTCACAAGAACAATTAAAGGGGGATAGCTTATTTGGGGGCTCATGGTTTCAGAGGTCTCGGTTCATAGACAGCTGGCTCTATTCCTCGGGGCACAAGATGAAGCAGAACATCATGGTGGAAGAATGTGGTGGAAGACAGAAACTGGAAGCATGGCACCAGGAGGCAGAGAGAGAGAGAGTTCCCTTCATGGACAAAATATAAACCTCAAATACATGCTCACATTGACCTATTTTCTCTAGCCATACCCTACCTGCCTACAGTCACCACTCAATTAATTCCTGTTGTGATTAATGCTGAGATTAGGTTAATGCTTTCATAACGCAATCATTTTGCCTCAAAACTTTCTTGCATTGTCTCACACACAAGCTTTTGGGGGACACCTCCCATCCAGATCATAACGGATCTACAGCATATCTTTCTTAGATTTTCTGAACCTTTAGTATCCCTGTTGTTCTTCCTCTTTGGTACTCCTTTTTAGTTACTTTTATGGACTATTGTTCTTTAAAACTGCTTTTGTGAACTCTGCCCCAAGCCAAGATCATCTTTTTTTTAAAATATTTTTCTTAGTTGTAGATGGACACATTATTTTATTTATTTTTATGTGGTGCTGAGAATCGAACCCAGTGCCTCACACATGCCAGGCAAACACTTTACCGCTGAGCCACAATCTCAGCCCCCAAGCCAAGATCTTCTCATCATACTCTCTAGGTTATCTCATCTAGTACAATGAATTGCATATGGATGCTGCTTGATTCTCAAATAAAAATCTCTACCCTATATTGTTCTTTCTCCTACGTCTCACTACTCATCATTTTTTTATTTCAAAGGTGTCCTGAGATTCAGCATGCCTAAAACTACATTTGCATATTGCAGAATCCAATGTTCATGCCTTAAACTAATCATTTTAATCATCTAATTCCTTTAATTTCCTTATGATTAAATGACACAGTCATGTAGTAACTCAACCCAGAAACCTGGGAGTTTTCCTTGATGTCTCTTTCTTCAATTCCCACTTCAAATTCATCACCAGATCTTTTCCATTCTTCCTTTTTGGGTGCTGGGGATTTAACCCATCATCTCATGTATTCTAAGTATACACTATACACTGAGTTACATCCCCAACCCTAACATTCTTTATCTCATAGACATCTTTTGAGTCCATCTACCCTGCTTCTCCCTATCAGAATTGTAATGTTGCTAATATTAGCCATCATTATTTTTGCCCAAATTATTGCAAATAATACTCATGCTTACAGTTTATAGCAATGAGTGGATACAGATTAGTGTAGCAAAGGGAAAGGGCTCATGGGCAAAGTCAAGAAGAAACCAAAAGTATGCTTCTAGATGCACACTCCTGGTAGATGCACATAGAGATGTGCTAAATCTCCCTACAATGAACAGTGTGTGGCAACTCATGTAGAGTTGCCAACAAGGGAAACTCACTCATGCTTGGTGTCTAGAAATTTTTTATGGACCAGCAGTCATGTAGGCCAACAGTGCCTATGTATCTGACCTCAGCCACTCAGACCTCTACCTCCAGAGCAAACACTGGTATTAACTGTAAATCGTACCATTAGGATAACATGGTCACTCTGGTAGAGCAGGGCCAAGGCCTCAGAAATGAAAACAAAAACAAAAACAACTCATCAGGTGGAATACTTCAGGAGCTCAGAGTTACTTCCTAGGAGGTGTCAGACAAAGCCCTGTCCTGAAGACAAGCCTTTCTTAATAATAGGAAGGGTTGGAATAACCCAAGCCTGCTGAATTTTATTTTTTGAAAGACACTTAAGTTCATTCTCATTAAGCCGTTACAATAATTTTTATTTTGCCTGGAATATTGTTTCTAACGGTACATTCCTGGAAGCCCATTTGTATGTATCCTTGAAGAAATAGATACTTTGCATATGTTCCTGTGGTACTTGTGTCTGGTTTGCCTCCCATAACACACTACAGTCTCCATGACAGCAGGCATTCATGGCTTACAGGTTGCATAGAAAAAACACACACTGGTTGTTAGAATAGTGAAGAGATCAAAGAACTAGGTCTCTCAATAATACAACATCTCAACAGGAGTTGTGCTTGAAGGTTGACTTCTCGATGAGGCAATTATAGCTCCAGAAAAATCTCCGATTCAGTAAATTTTTGATAGTTCCTTTTAATGATGATTCATCTTCTTGATTCTGAACCTGTTATGAAAGCCAGTCTGCCTCAAATCATATGCATCTTGCTTCATTCTCTCCCTGTGATATATGCTGTCTCAAATAGTGCTACATAGGTGTTAGCACATAGTAAGTATTCTATAAATGTTAGTTAAAAAAATATAATATATGTCCAAGGGCTGGGATTGTGGCTCAGTGGTAGAGCGCTTGCCTCGCATGCGTGAGGCACTGGGTTCGATCCTCAGCACTACATAAAAATAAAATAAAGAAATTGTGTTCATCTAAAAACTAAAAAATATTAAAATATATATATATGTTCGATTCTCAGTGCTGGGCCGTATAAAAACAGGACAAGAAGAATAATGAAAACAGAAACCATTGTCTAAAACAGTGGGATGAAAGAGATTATTGGTTATTGGGATAGGTGATTTTTGACCCTTGGACATTTATTCCTTTGTATCAAGCAGAACAGAAGTAAGTAGGTTGGGGGAGCTTGAAGTGCTCACTTTTTTGATGATAGTATTAACTCCAGCAGTGAGTTTGTTTCTCTGGAAACCACTGCTTATTTTTCTGTTTGTAGTAAAAGATGCTGCTGTATCCAAACCAACCTAGACTTCAGAATTACAATTGATGGAAGGTAAAAAAGTAGTTTTCTAATTTTTAAAAGGCTGTAAATTCGGTCTGGGCTCAATGTAGAATGCTTGTCTGGCATGTGGAGGTCATAGGCTTGATCCGTAGTACTGCCATCAACAACAACAACAAAATCTGTAAATAATATTAAAATGGGAAAATGTCTCAAGTTTTTGAATATTTTTCCTTTTCTTAAAAAAAGTGAAAATGGTGACTTATAGTAGGTACATCTGAGTCAACATATCCCTCATAGGCCAAAGCTATCAACATTAACATGTACACATGATTATCATATCAATTGTAAGCCAAAGTTGTCAACATTGTATAGGCACTGGATAATCCTCTAAATGTATAACTATGTAAAGGAAGATATACAAATGGATAATACCAAATGATGAAAATGTGTAAGTTTATTAGAATAAAATTTCAGAGGAATTTATACAATCATTTATGAGTACATTGAAGACACCATGTCTGAAGTCTTAATTATTATAAATGGGGTTTTTAGCTTTTTAAAAAATTGATGATATGCTTAATAATGTTTTTTTTTTAAACTGCTTTTTAATTTTAAATAGAATATGGAAGGATCCATGTTGACAATCAGCTTTGGGAATTGGATGGAGCTTCCTGGACTTAAATTTAAAGATTGGATATCTAGCAAACGAAGGTAATGATCAAAATATTTTTCATTTTGTTGTAAAATGAAAAAGAAACTTGGAAAAATTTCACAATAATTGTGATCATGTCCTGGATGAAGAATATAAGTATACACGTGTTTCCAATGAAAATGCATCCTTGAAGCAGTGAGTATGAGCTAGTTTCCTTTTAGAGATATTATAATGCTAAGCATAGAAATAAGTTGTTTATAGATTGTTTATTTTTGACTTTGTTAATCATGAATTTCTTTCTTTCCTTTTAAATCACTGGTTACTTTCTCAACTACCCACATATCATTTTTTATACTTCCAACTACTTTTTTTGGTACCTGGGATTGAACTCAGGGGCACTTGACCACTGAGCCACATCCCCAGCCCTATTTTGTGTTTTATTTAGAGACAGAGTCTTACTGAGTTGCTTGGCGTGTGCCACCGTGCCCAGCTCATTTTAGGTTTTTTAAAATGGAATTTTATATGGGTTTCAAACAAAGTTACAAAATCAGGCAGATTGCACAATTTCCTGGTTTTTTTTAAGTAAGCAAGCCAAATTGCTCAGCACATTCTTCCTTTGTAAAATAAGGGAAGGAGCTTTATGCTTTTATAACAGAAGTTTTATCTTTCTATATTATGCATATTTTATCTTGAATATTATGTGAAAATTCGTATTCTGGTAAGTATTAGCTTTAGCTCTTGCCTTTGCAGTGTTAAGAGTATATTCATTTCTCTCTTAGAGATTGGTGAGGCTTGAGTTTTGACTTTAACTTCTAATGTAGTGTAGTGACCTTAGACAAATAACTTTAACTAGGTGTAAGTTTTCTATTCTGCAAAGAATAGAAATAATAGGAGATAATAGTAGTAATTACTTCATGGATTTTCTGTAACTTATTAAGAGTTAGTGAATTCTAAATAAATTATAATAATTAAACTTTAAAATTTTATGAACTTCTATTTACAAGTTACAGTGAATTATGTTTAATGATTTGGTTTGTTTTTCCTGCTATTTACCTCTAATTTGGGGTTGTTAGGAACATTAGTGACCATTTGTTTTACAAGTCAAGTGAAAAATGAAAGATGTACTAATGTACTTTTTTCATAAAGAACATATTATACTTTTAGATCTCTTTCTGAGTAGGAAAACACATTGAGCAAAATATAATGTCTTACTCGCTTAGATATAAAATGATTTTGTTCAGCAGAAAATAGATCTGAAAGCCAGCCTCAGCAACAGCGAGGCACTAAGCAACTCAGTGAGACCCTATCTCTACATAAAACACAAAATAGGGCTGGGGATGTAGCTCAGTGGTCGAGTGCCCCTGGGTTCAATCTCCAGTACCAAAAAAAAAAGAAAGAAAATAGATCTGAATTATTTTTGGTCATTTAGAAAACCATAACTTTAAAAAAACATGTCAGGCTGGGCATGGTGCCGCATGCTTATAATCCCAGTGTTGCAGAAGACAGAGGCAAGGGGATTGCAAGTTCAAAGCCAGCCTCAGCAACTTGGCAAGGCTGTAAGCAATTCAGCAAGACTCTGTCTCAATATAAAAAATATATGGGCCGGGGATGCTTCTCAATGGTTAAGCACCTCTGAGTTCAATGCCTGGTACACCTCCCCGCTAAAAAAAATCATGTCAGGATAGTATTATATAAATCTTTCAAAAAGCATAGATATTGCATTTAGACCTGTAATTTCTTAGTGATTATAATCTAAAAAATTCAGTTGACAGTTAAAGATTACAATTGAGATATAAAATAGTCTAATTTTCAGATGTCCACATTTTAATCCCTTCATTTATTTAATGAAAGTTTATCAAACAACTTATTTTGAGCTGACACTATGAATGGCACTGGGGGAACAAAGATGCATTAATGTTCCTGCCCTTTTAGGTCTTCCTTTGTTGATAAAACTAATTCAGTAACAATTTTTAACAATTAACAATTTTTGTTTAAAAACAAAAAACAGGCTTTCTTTATAAAGTATTAGGATAATTTTTAGCTAAAACAGTCCAGAATAACTCAAAAGATACAAATATTTACTAGAGAAGTAATACATTTGGCAACTTAAGTACTATTTTCATAGGATATTTTTTCTTTTCCTTTTTTAGGAACTTAAAAGGGGATCGAGTTATGCCAGAGGAAATAGCTCGCTACTATAAACATTATGTAAAAGTCATGGGTCTTCAGAAGAATTTCAGAGAGAATACTTATATAACTTCTGTATCAAGACTCTACAGAGATCAGGATGATAATGATGGTCAAGACTCAAATATTTCAGCAAAGCATTTACAGACAGAGAAGTCAAAATTTATCAAGAGAAACTGGGAAATCAGAGGTTATCAGCGAATAGCAGACGGTTCTCATGTTCCCTTTTGCCTCTTTGCCGAGAATGTGGCTCTAGCAACTGGAACATTGGATTCTCCTGCTCATCTCGAAATTGAAGGGGAAGATTTTCCTTTTGTGTTTCATTCAATGCCTGAATTTGGAGCTGCTATAAGCAAAGGAAAGTTACGCGGCAGAGTGGATCCAGTGTTAATTGTAGGTTCTGGGCTTACTGCAGCTGATGCAGTACTATGTGCTTACAACAATAATATCCCCGTGATCCATGTATTTCGCAGACGAGTAACTGATCCAAGCTTAATTTTCAAGCAGCTTCCCAAAAAGCTTTATCCTGAATATCATAAAGTCTATCATATGATGTGTACTCAGATATATTCTGCTGACTCAAATCTTTCATCTGATTATACCAGTTTTCCTGAGCACCATGTGCTTTCCTTTAAGTCGGACATGAAATGCATTCTTCAAAGCATCTCTGGATTGAAGAAAATATTTAAGCTGTCTGCAGCAGTGGTATTGATAGGTTCTCATCCTAATCTTTCTTTTCTAAAGGAACAAGGGTGTTACCTAGGCCATAACTCAAGCCAGCCAATCACGTGTAAGGGTAATCCTGTGGAAATAGATGCATATACCTATGAATGTGTTAAAGAAGCCAACCTTTTTGCATTGGGCCCATTGGTCGGAGACAATTTTGTTCGATTTTTAAAGGGAGGGGCATTGGGTGTTACACACTGTTTAGCTACAAGACAGAAGAAAAAGCATTTGATTGTTGAAAGAGGAGGTGATGATGGGGTGGCTTAGAACAAGTTTACAAATAAGTTAAATGGACAGTTTACCATTAAACATTTTTAATAGTGTTTTGCAGTGTACTGGCTTGAATTTTATGGACTTGGATTAACTGGAGGAGAGTCTCAAGCTATAGTAACTTCATTTTTTAGAACTACCACAACTTGGCTTACTGATTTATATTGTAATGTATCAGAGGTGTCCCTGTCAGACAAATAGAAACACTGCCAACTTGGTAAACTTCAAGCTTAACTAAAACATTCTTTTCTTTCAAGACTTTTTTGTGATCATTTTTGGTTATTTATTTGATTGCAAAATATTACAGCCTGGAGTCTATAAAACTTTTTAGTTAGGCCAGATATTGTCCTTGTCCTAGTGAGGACATATTTGGGTCACCTTGCTGCTCCAAGCGTGGTCCAAGGATCAGCAGCATCAGCATTATTATTATGTTGCTTGTTAGAAATATACTATCAGGCCCCACAACAGTTGACTTTCTTAATCAGAAATCAAGACATAGGTATGCTCATTAAATGTTGAGACACACTGGCCTAAATGAAAATGGGGATATAAGATATGTATACTAGGGCAGGGTAGGGGGAGGAGGTGTTTTCAACTCAGGTTTTATTTATTTTAAAATTGTCAGTTTTATAAATAATTTATTACCAAATATGATGGTCTTTTAAAAATATTTTTATTGAATCCTTGATAGGTACTTCATTTTCTTAACTTCTAATAATTTAAACATTCCAATAATATTAGTAGGCACTTTGACATCCAAGAACCTGCTGTGACATTTTTCAGGTTTATTCTCTACTTAATCATCGTAACATCTAATTAATCTGATTTATAATTCAATAAATTATAATGGGACTACTTTGTGTGAACATTGAGTAATTTCTGTCACTGAAACTAAGATATTTGGATATGGTAAGACCTTCTAAAATTGTAATACCATTTGGGTATTGTCAGAATTATAAAGGTTAATTTGGAAAATAAGATTATTGTCCATTTCCAAGGTGATCATTACTTTTACAGCTCTAATAGTGTTTGTTCATTGGAGAAGACATAGCAGCGGATACCGTGGTTACTTATTGGATTTATCTGCTGTAATAATCCTGATCTATATTTTTTGTGCTTCATGTCTGTATTTCCATACATTGCCAGAATTTTTAATGTTAGATGAAAGTTTTTTGAAGTTCTTGAAAAATTGAATTTTTCAGCCTTTTTATTTTCTTTTTTTGTATAGTTATTCATCTGGAATGTGCTCATTGAACTTCCGTTTTTCTTAGAATTAAAAATAGTGGACTAATGTGTTCATATTTTTCTGTCCATTATATTACAGTGCTGTGTGCTTAGTTTACAGGATCATAATTTACCTTAAATGTAATTATTCAGAATATATTTGCTTCTTCCAACTGATTGCTTCAGGTGAACTCTTAGACTCTTGCTAATTGTCAGGCCTAATTAAGTTTAACTTCATTTTATAACTGCAATCCAGTTTTAGTTCCCTATTATGGTAACTTTTTTCAAACTAATTTCATACCTTATTGAAATAGTGTAACATCTTATGACTGCACTTGATTCAAAGTATTCTTGTGTTTGCCTATTTTTGTTCTCTGAATGAGTTAGACTGCATAAATTTAAATGACTATTATAAAGATGGTTTCTAGGGAAGGATGAGACCTGTAGATATCTCCTTACATCTCAGAAGGCTGCTTTAATTGAACCAATGACATTTTGTAATGAGAGTATTCCTTTTCTAAACAAGGCTTCAGGGAAAGTAAAGCTTCAATAAAGCCCTTGATAAACCTGTTGGGTAACTTCATCTTTGACTATCTTTCAATTTCCCACATCTCCCGCAATCCTAGCTGTCCTATGCAACATGTAAGTCTTTTCTCTGATGTGTTGTACTTCTCTAATTTTTAACTTTATTTAAATTTCTATTGTGTAATTCCAGATCTCTTCTTACATTTTAGTATCAGCAAGGTATTAAAGGAAAGGAAAATTCCTAAATAATTAAGTAGACATGGAATGATGTGAACATATACCAATGATGTGCATCTTGGTATATGTGCATCTTTCAATCATCTATACTGATTGAAAGAATGTAATGCACAATCTATTGAGGATTTTTTAAAGGATTATAAAATGATAAAAATCAGATTTACATAAGCTTTCAGTGTCTTGGGTATGTGAACTCATCCAACTATTTTTTTTTTTTTTCAAAATCTAATTTATCACATAAGTTTCCATGGCATCATTTTAGTTAGGAGATTTTTTAAAAACTGAAAGGTATTTTAAAATATGTAAATAATAGGAAGTGGTGAGAAACTCAAAATAAACCCTATTAAATAAAAGCAAGTTCTGTTAAGTTCCACCCTCTGGAAACTGGAACCCAGAATGGAATGAAATGACTAAATTTAAATGTCATTTTATCATCTAACGTGGTTACAGGACTGCTTGTTGCATAAAGCTATTTTGACCACGTCAGATCCTATGGTCTTTAAAAAACTCCATTCTGTACATTCTTGGGCCATGATCTCCAAGGTGAGCCTGAAGAGAGGATGTGGAAGAAGGATCTACTGATCTGAATTACCTCTCCACCCAGGTTATTCAAGAACAGTGGTGTCCTTGGGAAAGGAGCAGGGCAAAATTGATACAGAATAAACCAAAAAGGAAAAATAACCTTCAATTTTAAAATTAAAACCAAGAAGGCGGCTTCCTGATTCCAGTCATAGAGTAATGGTAGTTAACTATGAAAGTCTAAAAAATATATAAAGCAGTATTTACAATGAATAGCAGTCCAGGACTGATTCTTAAAAGAAGGAATGAGATATTTTCTGCAGTTATCATAACCCTCTGCCTGTGGGCACTTCGCAAATAACACACAGGGAGAAAACAGTTTGGGTTTCTCCTGGAATTTGCTGAACAATACTAGAGAGGAGAAAGCTTCACAGAGAAGCTCCAGAAATTAACAATGATTTCCTTACATCTGGCTCAATACTACATAAACTGAGTGCAGAGTGGGTAAACCATGGAGCATGGGAGCACTCAGCAAGTGTAAGCCAGGGGCAGATGGAGATTCTGGAGGTATGTGGTTCGGGAAGACGAGCTCTGTCCAGCCACAGAAGACAGACCTTGCTGGATACCCCAGGCATTCAATTGAAAGTGCCAAAAGGCCTTGGCTTCTTGATAGGGTTACTGTAACCTTGCCTAAAACTGAAGCCTCAACAGGATTTAGGAGATGTGACAGTAAATTAGCTGCCTGCCAGCACAAAATATTGTTTAAAGAAGATAAAATCCAGACTCTCAACAGTGTCCACAATATCCAGCATACAGTAAAATTATTAGATGTCAAACAAAATGGGACAACCAGGAGAAAAAATAAGCAATCAAAACAGACCTAGAGTTCAAAATTTCTTTAAAAAATGAAATTTTACAACTGAAAAATACTCTGAAATGAAAAATTCATTTTAACAGCACAACGTTAAGGACAATGCAGGAGAATATGCTCATTAATGGCAGAGATTAAAAATTATCAATTCTGCTGGGCACGGTGGTGCATGCCTGTAATCCCAGCACTTTGGGAGGCTGAAACAGGAGAATCGCCAGTTCAAGGCCAGCCTCTGCAATGGCAAGGTGCTAAGGAACTCGGTGAGACCCTGTATCTACATAAGACACAAAATAGGGCTGGGGATGTGGCTCAGTGGTTGAGTACCCCCGAGTTAAATCCCCAGTGCCATTAAAAAATATATATATATGTATATATATATCTATCAATACTGAAGTACACAGGTAAAAGGACTGAAAAACAACTAGAAGATTTAATGACTCAGTGGTGTAGTGTGGAAATCCAGAGAGAGAGGAAGAGAGATGGGTATCAAGAAACGCTATAACGTTTTAAAAGTGCTGAGGTGCACACGCAAAACTAACATGATATATCCAGTGGGAATGTCCTTCCAAAGGTGAAATAAAGCCATATTTAAAGTTGAGAAAATGTGATACCAAGAAGCCTGCACTGTAAGAAATGTTAAAGGAAGTTCTTCACATTGAAGGTCCATGATACCTAGTGAAACGTTTATGTTAAAGGAAAAAGAGGAGTGCCAGAAATGGTAAGCAGAAGTTTCTTAAATAATTTAAAATCTAATTGTTAAAAGGAAAATGTTTAACCAAAATCAGTTTAATAGACCTAAGAATTGGAGATTTAGAGCTAGGCGTGGTGGCGCACGCCTGTAATCTCAGCACTTTGGGAGGCTGAGACAGGAGAATTACAAGTTCTCCTGTCTCAGCAACAGCAAAAAAGCCAGCCTCAGCAACAGCAAGGCACTAAGCAATTCAGTGAGACCCTGTCTCTACATAAAACACAAAATAGGGCTAAGCGGTTGAATACCTCTGAGTTCAATCCCCGGTACCAAAAAAAAAAGAAAGAAAGAAAAAGAAAAGGAAAAAAAAAATTGGAGATTTTAGCAGTAAAATACCTGAGAATGATAGCAAAAGTTACAGGAAGTATACCTTATAAGGTATATACATTACACACACAGTGGTAGTTGATGGTAGACTGTAATAAGGAAAGAATGCATATCCTCATAGCAACTAGTGAAAAAAGACAACTAAAAGGTCAACAGAGGAAATAAAATGGAATACTAAAAAGAAAGCAGAAAGGAAAAAAGAAAAACAGTTTAATAGGACAAAGAGAAAGGTGTGATAACAGACTCCAACCCGGCCATACCATACCAACAATTATAATGGATATAAGTGGATTAAGCATCATCAAATTAAAGGCAAAGATCATATTGAATAAAAAGGTCTCACTTATTTGTTTAGGGCCTTGCTATTTTACCGAATTGGTCTTCAACTTGCAATCCTCCTGCCTTAGCCTCCCCTGCCACTGGGATTACAGTCCTGTGCCACTGTCTGGCTGAATAAAAACTTTAACAATATAGTAGTAACAAGAGGCTTATGTTAAAGAAACTAATCATTCATAGTTAAAAGGATGGGAGCAGACACCGTGCAAACAGTAAGAAAGGCTTCAAGAGAAGTATTACTAGAGATAGGTGTTTTATAACAAAAAGTTTATCCTACATGTATATGTAGCTATTTATTGATTTTTAAGCTATATGAAGCAAAACAAAACAATAGAGAATTAAATAGAGAAACTGATCAAATCCACAACTACAGGAGATGTTATTATTCCTTTGAGTAACAAGTAGATGCAAAATCAGAAAAGACATAAGATTTCAATAGTATTATCAACCACTGACCTGACATTCTTAGAACACCTACTTCCTAAGTTGTAGAATACACATACAACACAGAACAATCTTATGCTTCCCAGGAAACAAATTTCAAAAAATTTCAAATGATTAAAAACTTACTGAATATGATCTTTGACTACAGTGGAATTTAATTTATGAATAGTAATATAAAATAGTAATTATTTTGGGGGGGGGTACCAGTGATTGAACTCGGGGGCACTTGACCAGTGAGCCACATCCCCAGCCCTATTTAGTATTTTATTTAGAGACAAGGTCTCACCGAGTTGCTTAGGGCCTTACTAAATTGCTGAGGCTGGCTTTGAACTTGTGATTCTCCTGTTTCAGCCTCCCAAGCTGCTGGGATTACAGGCATGTGCCACCATGCCCCGCAACTTACATATTTTGATGGATGGGAAAATGTGTAAGCTACATGTGTGAATAAGGATATCACAGGGAAATTAGGATGTTTTGAACTGAATATCAACAACAAAAAGTACAAATTTGTCACATTTAGAGCAGTGACAAGTAAAATTTATAGTTCTAATACTGATAATTAGAAGACAAGTTTAAAATCAATGATCTGCAGGGGCTAGAAAAATCAGAACATGAAACTCAAAGTAGAAGGAAGGAAATAATATCAATAAAATAAAGGAAAACAACAATGAAATGTTTTTTGGAAAAAAAATTAATATAATCAACAAACCTCTAGCTAGACTGAACCCCCCCACAAAGCTCTGCTAACAAGAAAAGGAGATAAAATTACATATTAAACAGACATGAAAATTTTAACAGGAATATTAGGAAAAACTGTATGCCAATAAATTTGACAACTTTTTTTTTTTTTGGTACTGGGGTTGAACTCAGGGATACTCAATCACTGAGCCACATCCTCAGCCCTATTTTGTGTTTTATGTAGAGACAGAATCTCACTGAGTTGCTTAGTGCCTCGCCCTTGCTGAGGCTGGCTTTGAACTCGCTATTCTCCTGCCTCAGCCTCCCAAAGTGCTGGGATTACTGGCGTACACCACTGTGCCCAGCTAAGTTTAACAATTTAAAGAATGAATAAGATCTTTGAAAGACAAACTGCCAAAATAAATGGAAAATCTGAAGAGCTAAGATTAGAATAAGACGTTTAAAATTGTTCTGATGGTTGTAACAAATGCAATAAGGTGAGAAAATGAAAAGGCAAAATAATTGTAAAGGAAGATGTAAAGCTTTCTTCACAGATAACATAATTGTGTATGTAAAATTCCTGAGGAATCTGAAAGAAAACCCAGCTACAATAAAGATAAATTTAGAAACTTCACAAACTACAAATTCAATATGTGAAAATTGTATTTCCATATACAAACAATAAATCATTGTAATATGGACTTTTTGAAAGTATCATTTGTCAAAATTGTTGACTGCTTTAGGGATAAATTTAAAACATGCAAGCTTCTGCACTGAAACTACCAAACAGTGCTGAAAGAAATTAAGGAAGTTCTAAGTAAAGGAACAGATGCATTATATTCATGATCTGAAGTACTTAATTCATTTTAAAGATTTTGGATCTTCCCTATTTTAGTCATCTTTTTCACCACATGACCAAAAGCCCTGAAAAGAACAGGGGTATAGAGGAGGAAAATTTTATTTAAGGTTCATGGTTTCACAGGCCACAGTCCATAGATGGCCTACTTTATTGCTCTGGGTCTGAGAGGCAGAATATCATAGTGAAAAGGTGTGGCAGAGGAAAGCAGCACAGGACATGGCCACCAGGAAAGAGAGAGCTCTGCTTACCAGGGACAAAATATAAACTCCAAAGGCACATCCCCAATGACCTACCTTCTCCCACCACACTTGCCTACAGTCACCACCCCCTTAATATACATCACTCTAATCATTTCACGCTCTTTCATTGTTTTACACATGAGCTTCTGGGGGATACCTCATATCTAACCATAACATTTCCAAGTTAACTTTTAGATTTAGTGCAATTCCAATTAAAATCCTAGCAGATTTTTGATGGAAACTGACATGCTGGAGAACTGACAGCATCTGATTTCAAGACTGACTTACTATACAGGTATAGTCATCTGAATGTAATATGAGTATAAGGAAGAACAAACAGTCAATATAACAGAATAGAAAAGACCCAGAAACAGATCCACTCATTATGGTCAACTGATTTTTTCACAAAGTGATCAAGAAAATGTAATGAGGATAATTTAATGAGGAATACTTTTTTCACTAAACAGTGTTTGACTGGATACTTACATGGAGGAAAATGATCCTGACCCACACTTCATATCGTATGCAAAAAGATAGATTATAAACAAAAACATACAATTTGTGGAATAAATTATAGAATGTATTGGAATTTTAGGGTTTAGTCAAGTGTCTTAGGATAGAAAAAATAGCAAAAATATAAATAAATTTGGTCTCATCAAAATTTAAAGCTTCTAATCATCAGAAGACATTAAGGAAACAGTTAAGCCATAGTCTAGAAGAAATATTCTCAGTAAATACATGTGATAAAAGCCTTGCATCCAGATTGTATAAAGAACGTCTACAAATCAATTATAGTTATCAGAAAAATGCAAATTCAAACCAAAATGAGACATTACTATTCACCTGCTGGAATAGTCAGAAAGGAAAAACACAATGTGTAAAATAGGAGCTACTAGAACTCTTGCACATTCATTACATTCCCTCTGATAAATATCAAAACTGATGTAGGTAGGGCAGTCTGCCTTAGAATGAAACAGTGGGCATGAATGACCAATATTAATCCATCCATTATATTCTTCACCTATAAAATGAAGGCTATGTATGTTTCATTACATTCACTGGCTAATTATGAAGGAAGATCCTAAAGAGTCTCAGTGACTCCATTTAATCAATTAAAAAACACTGTCAATTCTCCAATTAATTAAAAAAATCAATTGTTTCTAACATGACCCATATTTTTTCCAGTGTCATTCCACTATCACAATTGAAGTGCTCACTGTGGAGAGCCTACAGAATGGGAGAAAATCTTTACCACATGTAGCTCAGACAGAAGTTCATGTAGGCTCTCTTCACATTATTGTTTCCTTTACTGAGAAGCTTTTTAGTTTGAATCCATCCCATTTATTGATTTTTTTTTTCATTTATTGATTCTTGATTTTACTTCTTATGGTTTAGGATTCTTGTTAAGGAAGTCAGATCCTAAGCCAACATGGCAAATATTTGGGCCTATTTTTTCTTCTATTAGGCACAGGGTCTTTGGTCTAATGCCTAAGTGTTTGGTGCACTTTGAGTTGAGTTTTGTGCAGGGTAAGAGAGAGGGGTTTAATTTCATTTTGTTACATGTGGATTTCTAATTTTCCCAGCACCATTTATTGAATAGACTATCTTTTCTCTAGAGAATGCTTTTGGCACCTTTGTCTAGTATGAGATAACTGTATTTATGTGGGTTTGTCTCTGTGTCTTGTATTCTGTAACATTGGTCTACATGACTACTTTGGTGCCAACACCATGCCATTTTTGTTACTATGGCTCTGTAGTATAGTTTAAGGTCTGGTATTGTGATGCCTCCTGCTTTAATCTTATTGCTAAGGACTGCTTTGGCTATTCTGGGTTTTTTATTTTTCCAAATGAATTTCATGATTGCTCTTTCTCGTTCTATGAAGAATGTCCTTGAGGTTTTAATTGGCATTGCATTCAACATCTTCAGCAATTAGAGAAATGCAAATCAAAATTACTCTAAGACTTCATCTCACCCCAATCAGAATGGCAATGATCAAAAATACAAACAATAAATGTTGGCAAAGATATGGGGAAAAAGGTACACTCACACATTGCTGGTGGGACTGCAAATTGGTGTAACTGTTATGGAAAGTGGTATGGAGATTTCTTAGAAAACTTGGAGTGGAATCACCATTTGACTCAGCTATCCCACCCCTCAGTTTATACCCAAAAGACTTAAATTAAATCAGCATACTACAGTGATGTAACCATATCAATGTTTATAGCAGCTTAATTCACAATAACTAAACTATGGAACCATCCTAGGAACCCTTCAACAGATGAATGGATAAAAAAAATTTGTGTGTGTGTGTATGTACACACACACACACACTACACACATATATACACAATGGAATATTATTCAGGTTTAAAGAAGAATGAAATTATGGCATGCTAAATGAAATAAGCCAATCCCCAAAACCCAAAAGCTGAATGTTTTGTCTGGTATGTGGATTGCTAATTCACAATGGGGGGAGGGCTAGGGAAGAATAGTTACTTTAGATTAGGTAGAAGGGAGTGAAGGGAGGGGAGTGGGCATAGGAGAAGGAAGAATAGTATAATGAATCAGACATTATCACCCTATGTACATATACAACTATATGACCATTGAGATTCTACATCATGCATAACCAGAAGAATGAGAAATTATACTCTTACATTAAATATGACATATCAAAGTGCATTCTACTGTCATAACTAATAAAAACAAATTTTAAAAATTTAAAAAAACTAAAAACCAAATAACCCAATCAATAAATGGGCTAAGGAACTGAACAGACATTTCACAGAAAAAAATAAATCAACAAATATATGAAAAAATGTTCAAAATCTTGATTGAGAATGCTTTATTTATAGTGAAACATACCAAAGGGATTCAGTGAGGAGCTTCTTTAGGAAAAAAAACAGGATGAAAATGGGGAAAACAAGTTTTTTGGACTTAGCAGGTTATGCCTATCTCTGGGTGGCTGTGTTTGAACCTAGGGCCGTGAGTTAAGGCAGAGCACCATTATAATCTAAGCTTTCTCAAACTGGGGTATTTCACCCAAGAGTTCCCAGAAATGCAACCTCCCTGCATTATGATGGCTCAAACAAACCTATAATTCACACACAGCTTCCAACACCAAAGGTTGATATGTGGATGCTGACTCACAATAGTCAGGGGGAAGGGAGGAGTGGAGGTTCACCAGATTGGACAGGGGGAGTAGGAGGGAAGAGAGGAGGGATAGGAATGGGAAAGACGATGAATTGGACATAACTTTTCTATAGTATTCATGTGTATATGAATACACAACCAGTGTAACTCCACATCATGTACAACCACAAAATGGGAAGCTAATATTCCATGGATGTATATGTCAAAATACATTCTCTTGTCATATAAAACTAAAAAGAATAAAACATTAAACAAAAACCCCCCAATTTAAAAGTTCATCATATCCTAGACTATTTCAACAATTTCTTAATTGATCATTATGCCTATAGTAGAAATTGTATGTTGGCTCACCCCATTCCACTCTCTAGGAAGGCCAAGAAAGCTTATAAACTCTGTGACTGACTCCCTTGTGGCTAGAGTTCTACTTGCAAGTAGTCTGAACTTTCAAAAATAAGTTTAATTATTAAATAGGTTTCAAATTTAGGTTCTGGCAAATAGGTGGAAAAGTGAAACTTGCTTACTATCCCTTTTGTTATTTCTAATTATAAGGGAATTCATGGAAAAAATTGTTTCCCTGTAGCATTGTTCCATTCCTTTTTGATTCTTAACTGGAGCTTCCTTCTCTCTGGATCATAGGTACACAGAGGTATTATTGAACTAGAACTCCATTGAGGTGTCAGAGGTAACAATTACCTGAACAGGCCTTTTCTAAAATTTTTAGGGAGTTTTTGTTTTTAGTTGTCAATGGACTTTGTTTATATGCCATGCTGAGAATCAAACTCAGTGCCTCATACATGCTTGGCAAACACTCTACCACTGAGCCACAACTCCACCCCTTCAGGGATTTTTAATTGAAGACTCTGACTAGAACCTTCTCCAGTCTAACCATTTTAAGCTTCTAATTCCTTATCCTTTTTTGAGGGGTGCTGGGGATTGAACCCAGGGCCTTATGCATGCAAAGCAAGCACTCTACCAACTGAGCTATGTTCCCAGCCCTAATTCCTTATAATCTTTTCCTGCTTAAGATATAGGTGTTTGAGCCGGGCGCGGTGGCTCAAGCCTGTAATCCCAGCACTTAGGGAGGCTGAGACAGGAGAATTGCGAGTTCAAAGCCAGCCTCAGCAATGGCGAGGCGCTAAGCAACTCAGTGAGACTCTATCTCTACATAAAACACAAAATAGGGCTGGGGATGTGGCTCAGTGGTCGAGTACCCCTGAGTTCAATCCCCAGTACCAAAAAAAAAAAAAAAAAAAAGATACAGGTGTTTGTTTGCTTCAGTTAGCATTCATAGCATTCAGTTTAGAAATGTCCTTGTCTTCCATTTCTTCATATACTTTACATAGATTTAGTACACTGATTTTGAAATTCCTATTCAGAAAGTGTCAACAATTCCCCCACTTTCTATGGAATAAAATCCAGACCTCTTATCCTGATTTTTAAATGCTCTCAATTTGCTAACAAAGCTGATGCTTCATTTTAAAGAAGTTCTGTTCTTCTAGTTTGGAAGGCTAGCCTGTATAGTGCCAGACAGAAGCAATTCAATTCTATAGTTCAGAACAATAAAATACTTTCCAACACATTTACCCACCCCATATCATCATCTTTAAAGGGAAGTGGTCTGATTCAGTACTTTTGTTCTCATAAATTCTGATTCAACTGCCTAACAAAAAATGCAAAAGCATTCAAAAGGGAAGTATACAGAGCCTTGTTAAACTTGAGGGAGAAGACATTATCCAGGTCCCAATTTGCTGTAGTCTCTTAAGGAATTTGGGTCATGATCTTAATTCAGATAATCAGATGGAGATTTTCAGTGTGACCAACCACAAAGCTCCAGCTGAAGAATCAGGAAGAAGTCTGGGGGAAATATAATCCTGAATTTGTGCCCTGAGAAAAGGGTATGCCATTGCATGGAGCCTGTTGGGGAATGATAACTGTCAGATTGTGGCCAAAGGCAGGTCACCTCATCCCTGCCATTGGGAAGCTGAACTGATCCTCAGTACCTAAAACCTTAGGCTAGAAATGGGGTCACAATTCCCATTCATCTACTGAAGAAAGGGAAATGGCACATTATTCCTCTCCTTCTTTCTCCTAAAACACAGTTAGAAAAGAGGAGTTCCCAACAAAACCAGGGGAAAATTACGTACCCCAGTTAAGCAAGTCTGTGACTCAAGTTGTTCAGGTCAGAACCACATTATAAAGACGAAATAGTGCTGAAGCAAAACAACAGGAAACCCATTCATCCACTTTTTTTTTTTTTTTTTTTTTGGTACTGGGGATTGAACGCAGGGGTATTCGACCACTTAGCCCCATCTCCAGCCCTGTTTTGTGATTTATGTGGAGACAGGGTCTCACTGAGTTGCTTAGCGCTTTGCCGCTGCGATTCTTTTCTCAGCCTCCCAAAGTGCTGGGATTACAGGCGTGCACCACCGAACCTGGCTCCACTTAATTTTTTTTTCTATGCTAAATAAAACTTAGAATTTTAACAACAGACCATCAGTTCTAAGTAGAGACCTTTATTTATTAATCTTCAGTGTTGTGGAAGACAGTGCTTTGCATGTTTAATACTGCTTCCTAAACAAATAATTTGAAAGTATAATGAAAGGTGAGAATAAACAAAGACCTATGATGTTTAAAACTATCTCCATTAAAAAAAAAAAAAGTATATCCTGAGGGCAGGTCAAAGGCATCATGGACAAACACTTAAATGTGGTGACTTCTTTTGATTGCATACGAACACTGAATCTTTCATGAAGATCTAGGTATTATATAAATTAACCTGTGCTATAGTTTCACATCTTATACTCTTAACAACCTAAAAAAGATAGTATTTTTAGGGTGGCAAAACTTGCATGACCCAGGAGGCCTTCAATCAGTATAGAAGGCTTGTTATATGTTCTAGCATATAATTCATCAGTCCTTAGAATTAATAAGACCATAATTTTAAATATACACCCAGAGTTGAAAACCACTATCTATATTAATAAGTTTGAAAAATAAAATATTCTGTTACTATCTACCTTAAAGGTAGAAAAATATAGTCTCATTATTTATTTCTATTTGGTAGTAAAACTAGGACTCTTAAGAAGGTCAAAATAGAGGCACACCCAGCTCAGTAAGACCATCAAAAAGGGATATAGGACTCTTCATTCTGGTGAGATTAATCCACAAGTTTGATGAAGTTATCCATACTGTCTTCAGTTTCTAGTACTAGAATAACATGTGGCTGACATCTTCACCCCTGAAGCCATTTCACTGGGGTCACATCGGTATAGGAAGCATGATGGAAAAGAAAAAAATTACAAAATTACATTGATATGCTTATGTTCTTCAAATCCATCAGGTGAAGAGCAAGGTGCAATACTGTATGTTATGCTATCATATTGGAATGAACGAAAATGACACGCACAGGAACTTGAACAGAAATTAAAAATCTGAAAGACTCACAAGAAACAAGTATTATGGATTATTTTTCTGTAATAGCTAGATGGGTAGAAAAGAGACACTGGCCTTTACCCTTATGTATTTTTAAGACTTTGGACTGTGATTATATTAACCATCAAATAAAAAGTAAACATTTTAAAAATAGAAAAAAAAATTATCATGAGATGAGATGACAAAAGCATGAAAACAAAACAAACAATATTCATTACCACATACAACAAATGGAGTTTTGGGCATTTATTTAATAAATTTAGGACATGGAGTACTTGTGACCTAAATCTCTGCTATACATTATTCATATATCCTGTTAGCATGAAGTAAATGCTTGTTAGGAAATATGTTTCCATAGCTTCCTTTTCAAGTTCTCAGTTATCTTCTCCTTTTTACATTAGGATTGTATCTGCAAAACAAGAAATAGTTAAACAATATTTAGATAAGTGATCCTATTTCTTTCACCTTTAAATTTAAAGGGATTTCCAACTATAGCCACACTTTGACAAACAGTGTGAAAATGATAAATTTTGTCCTCAGAATCAGAAAATAAAAACTCACATTTTTCTTCCATTTATTCTCTTGATATTGCTTTGATGAATATTTGGTAAAAAAAACAGTGTCACCAATAATAACAAAAAACTGTGTAAAGCATTAAAATAAATAAATATTAAAAATCTAGTATAGGGGCTGGGGTTGTGGCTCAGTGGTACAGCGCTCGCCTAGCATCTGTCAGTCACTGGGTTCGATTCTCAGCACCACATATAAATAAAATAAAGGTCTATCAACAACTATTTAGAAAATTAAAAAAAAAAAATCTAGTATAGCATCAAAATAGGTCCCACACCTGCCCTTCCTCAAACTAAAGTATACCATTGCACAAAAAAGTGTAATTAACCAAAATATAGTTACTTCTTTACAAAATTTTCTCCTATAGCCATTAAGCAAATACACCTGGGAAACCAGATAGTCTCATTTGATTACTTATGAAAAATCAGTATTGTTCATTAACATTTTCATCAGCCATTTATGTCAAATATGAAATTAGAGAATCATAAAATTGGCTGCAAAACATACTTAAAATATAGTATTTCTTTATGTAAGTTTGGGAAAATGTTACTCTCTGTTAGCCAGCCTGTACCACCTACATAGTATTTTATTAGTTTTTGAGAAGCAATTATCATAAGGTTTGTTGGGTCTCCACAAATGCTGAAAATGTGTTAAATCAGAATTATATTATAATCACCCATTTGACCTCCTCTAAAACTTCTCACAAAAACTTGAAGTCCTAATCTAGTCTTTGTTTTCATTCATGTGCCAATTAAAACTAAACATGTGGTCTGGCACTTTACTTGTCTAAATTCAAACCCATTCATTCATAATTCCTCTCAGAAAGTAAAACAAATTTACCCAGTAGGAACTTCACTTTGCCTAAATGCCCCACACAATATTTTTTGTATCTTATTATACAACTTAATCAACTCCAAACCTTGAAGGTATATCCAGTAAACATAATTAAGAGAAGCCAGGTGCGGCGGCGCACACCTGTAATCCCAGCACTTTGGGAGGCTGAGACAGAATTGCAAGTTCAAAGCCAGCCTCAGCAACGGCGAGGTGCTAAGCAACTTAGTGAGACCCTGTCTCTAAATAAAACACAAAATAGGGCTGAGGATTTGGCTCAGTGGTCAAGTACCCCTGAGTCCAATCCCCAACACCTCCTGCAAAAAAACAACATAATTAAGAGGTAAAAATAATAAAAAGAAATACACATGTAAAATAATGAGGGACTAAATAAAGATATAAAGACAGAATATATAGATTTTTAATCTCTGTGAGCAAAATTGAATTTTATATACATCTCAAAAGGACATAAGAAAGCTGAATCAATAATTTACCTAAAGAGATCATCAGCCAGAGACTCTTCTTTTGCATGTTGTTTTTGTACCTGTCAAAGTTAACAGAATTTCAAACATTTGCTTAGAAGTGAATATAAAGTTAATGAACTGCTGTATTTACATGTTTCAGTAAGCCATCTTTGAGATTTCAACATTCAACATGTTATAAGTCTTGCCTCTTCAACATCTCTCCCTTTCAACAGTTCCTATTTTTTTTTTAAATTGACTTTTTTTTTTTTTTAAATATTTATTTTTTAGTTGTAGGTGGACACAATATCTTTATTTTAATGTGGTGCTGAGGATCGAACCCAGTGCTTCCCGCATGCTAGGTGAGCACGCTACCACTGCACCATAACCCCAGCCCCAAGATTGACTTTTTTTATTATAACTTTATTTTTATTTATTAATTTGTATGTGGTGCTGAGGATGGGACCCAGTGCCTCACTCATGGTAGGTGAGCGCTCTATCGCTGAGCCACAACCCCAGCCCCTCCTCTGTTTTTACTTCATGTCAAGATTACTGCAAAATTGCTCTAATTAAACAACTTTCTCCAGCCAACTGCCTCTGAAAGGCAACCAACATAGATTGCTAGCTTCTGGGTTTTTAAACATTCTTTCCAGCAGAATCCTTTTACTAAATGAAAATTCAGTGCTCTGGGGTCAGACCACTGATGAGACTGAGAGGGCACTATTCAACCCACCTACAACCAGAGAAAATGTGCAGGTGAAGGGGCTCCTTCCTTTTTCTTCTACATCAGGGCTTAGAAGTTGCTGAATTACTTCACATACCAAATAATTTTCAAATTTTCTCACCAAGCTCCTAAAAGGACTTAGGATTAGAAAAATCCTGTGCTGAATGCATCTGCTTTAAGAAAACCACAAAGGGGCTGGGATTGTAACTCAGTGGCAGAGTGCTTGCCTCGCATGCGTGAGGCACTGGGTTCGATCCTCAGCACCACATAAATAAATAAAGATATTGTGTCCATCTACAACTAAAAAAAATTTAAAAAAAAAGAAAAGAAAACCACAAAGGACTGAAGTGCAAGTCAAAAAGTTTTGGGGGCTTACTTCCTACCTCCATTTCCTGCTTCAGCCACTCTTCTAATTCTGTATTCTTTCGAGCATGGTGAGCTATCAGATCTGATCCTCCAATGATGCGTGGAAGCTTTCCTGCTCCAGGAAATGTGACCTGTTAATAATAGTAGTGAGGTTAGACATGTTAGCAAATTAAGATGACCATAAAAACAAAAAGAATAAAAAGCAAAGGTTATTTTGGGAGAGTGGTGCATGCCTGTAATCCCAGCAGCTCAGGAGGCTTGAAGGAGGAGGATTGCAAGGCACTAAGCAACTCAGTGAGACCATGTCTCTAAATAAAATACAAAATAGGGCTGGGGATGTGGCTCAGTAGTTGAGTGCCCCTGAGTTCAATCCCCAATACCAAAAAAAAAAAAAAAAAGCAAAAAAATTACACATCATCCATAACTTTCAAAGATCTTTATATCCTACAACTACAAGTGAGAGAAAGGAACTGCTACCAGACCCATCTTCTTTTACCTGTTTCTTCTCTAGTTATTACTATATCAAGATTTAGACATGTCATTGGAATTTATATATTTAAAAGTTTTAATTTGTAGTGTTTATTTTAAAATGACCTTAGGTTATCATCTAACAACTGAAGCAACCAAAGTGAATACACACACTCTAAAGCACTGTATTTTGTTTCAAAGATTTCAAGGTTTACACCCTTTCTAGTACTGATGAAAATTTTAAATCTTTTCAAAACTTTACAGTTTATAGACTCTCAGCAGGGGATGTTGGAGATGGCAACAATCTATACTTTCAGTTGACATTTTAGTTGTTGAAAAACAAAGGGGTAAAACAAAATCCTATGTAAACTTCATATCAAGTACACTGATATTATTGTATTTTAGGGAGTAAGTAATAAATCCTTAGTATTTATGGGACATGCCAGGTAAACACCTATAAAGAATTCAGTCTTGATGAAATCTTTTTCATTCTGGGCTTCTATATATTAATTATTAGTTTATGTCCTTCCTAATTTTTTTTAAGTGCAAGAAACAGCATCAGTTTTCAATATACTGTTTTTATTATTATTTAGTACCACTGATTATTTCTAAAAATATTTCAAACATAGCCCACTTGTGACACAGTTAAAGAAACACCTACCTTTTTGAATTTCTTGAAATTCTTTATTTGATCATAATCATTATTTACCACACCTGGATTTCTGCAAGTGGAGTTTTTAACCACCAGTGACCTAAATTCAGTCAATAACATCTTTCCTGGAAGCATCTCACTATTGTCCTGAAGGTCATCACTGTTCTTAAATATGGTGAAAATGGATAAATTAGAAGAAATAAGAAGGAAAAAGAAAATTTCTGGTTATTTGGGTATATACAAAAAAAAGTTAAAATACTTGAAAAACAAAACAAAACAGTAAGAAGGGTTTATTTCTTATACCTGAATTTTCTATTTGGAATCAAAACATCTATTTCAAAATCAGAAAACTATAACTTTGAAAACATTTATAATACACTCATCTAGGTAAAAGCCATACAGTATTTTTAACTTAGTAGCCTAGTCTAATAAATAGCATCTTCAATAAGTAATTTAGTTTTTTTTTGTTTTGTTTTGGCCGTTGCTGAAGCTGGTTTTGAACTCACGATTCTCCTGTCTCAGCCTCTCAAAGTGCTGGGATTACAGATGTGTGCCACTGTGTCCGGCTAGTAATCTGCTTTCTTATATACATTCTCTTGAAATCTCAGCATTGTCTACTTCTTTTCATTAACATTATATGCAAATATATGTGCCATTCTACAGGTCCTCATCTACTATGTTTAAACTCTGTTGAGTCTCAATACATCTCAAAACAAATCAATCATTAATTCTGAACATACTACTTCATTAAATGAGGCCATTTTTAAAATTTCAGATCAGTAGTTACTAAATCTGAAGATTTTTCCTGTTATCATTCCATTATTCAGTGAGATTCCTTGCTTTATGTTAATTTACTACTACCTAATTAGTTATATATCAACATTGTTAGAGCTGCTCAAGGCTAACCATTTTAATTCTTTTTTATTTTTATTTTTTGTACCAGGGATTGAACTCAGGGGTACTCGACAACTGAGCCACATCCCTAGCCCTATTTTGTGTTTTATGTAGAGACAGGATCTCACTGAGTTGCTTAGCACCTTGCCAGTTTGCTGAGGCTAGCTTTGAACTCGCGATTCTCCTGTCTCAGACTCCCAAAATGCTGGGATTATGCCCAGCTCCACCTTAATTTTTTTAACTGCTGAACTATATAATTCATTGAAAGTTGCCATCTGGTCTAAGATAAACACAAACAGGAAGGAAAGCAAAAAGGGAAAAGACAGAAGAAAAGGATCATCTGATAGTGATAGAATATAATGAGGACCTCAACTAAATAAAAATGGCCTCTTGGAATTCATAAATATTTCAATCTACTATTGTACTTGATATAAACACTACTTATTATATTTGATTGAACAACCCTTCTAGACGAGAATCAACCTCATCTTACAAAGGACCTGAGGTTCATAAATGTGAAAATGACTTCTTCAAGGTCGCTTATCTCTGCAATAGAACAGAGTTACACACAGGCTTTTCTCTACGCTACACTGTATCATGATTGTAGTATGACTTACCCATTTTCAGAGGAGGCACAACCATTAAATAGTCCAGAATTATACAAAGCAATATATAATCCTAAGAACATAATTAATAAGATGATCCTTGTAAGTCAAATTTTTATGAAAATGACATCAAGTAAAAAAGAATTTCCTTACAGATACCTCTTTTTTAGTTGACCACAGTGATTCTTTCTTGAGCTCACATTTCTTCCCAATTTCGTTTTCTTGCTAAAGAATTAAAATAAAAAATACTTTCAGAGAAATTAATCACATTTCCAAAAATCTTTAAGATATTCATGCTGACCCAGCCATCTGACCTTCAAGAATACTTCCTAAATTATAAGATAAAATTAAAAATAAATGTAGAGGGGGCTGGGGCTGTGGTTCAGTGGCAGAGTGCGTGCCTAGCATGAGTGAGGCACTGGGTTCGATCCTCAGCACTGCATACAAAAATAAGCAAATAAAAAAAAGGCATGCTGTCTGTCTACAACTACAAAAAATAAAAAAAAAAAATGTAGAGATATTCTAGCATGAATTCAGAAGAACTGGAAGTCATCAAAATTTATATAAATTATATATGTAGAGAATGCTCAACAATATGAGAACATAATATAAATCCATAAATAATTTAAATTAATAAAACTGCATTAATAGTTGATACAAAGTATACAAAATAAGATTTAAAAAAAATATCAACATATTAACTACGGTTGTCTATGGATGGTAGGATTACCAACAAATTGTTGGTCTATTTTCCTTTTACCCATGAGCATTCATAAATCCAGATTAATTCTTAAAATGATAAAAAATGAAAGAATTAAAAATAACTTCCCATTGAGTAAGGTTGGTTAACTGTATCAATGTCAATTTCCTGGTTGTGATACTGTACTGTAGTTGGTTAGGCTGTCCAAATAATGAGAGAAATGGAATGAGGGTATATGGGATCTCTATATCATTACTTAAAACTGCAAGTAAATTAACAGTTAAATAAAAATCAAAAGTTTTAATGTACACCAAAAGCAAAAAGTTTTGAACCTAGATATTTACTAAAATAAATTTAGTGCCAGAATGTGATGATTTAACCTTTAATATGTCCTAACGTGTATTATAATCAAATGTTTATTTGTTCTCCAAAATTTTTGTACTGTATTTTTCATTTAGAGTGTCATGAGTTTTGAAATAGTAAAATAAGGATGAATGAAATTATGTTGTAGAATCATATAGCAAAATAAAATAATCATACTGCCTGACATCATTATATTTCAAATAAACCTTACATAGTAAATAAAAGATCTCTTTCTCTATTTATGCTCTAATGACTAATGCCCGGGATGGATAACAATAGCTCTGGGACAATGTGCAGTGAAAGCAGATAGTGAGGAATATCAATTAGTGGCCAGACAGGATGGAGCAAAGAGTTCAGTGATTATCTAAACCCACAACCATTTCCAGACAGATCTGTTCAGTGAGCAGGGGACCAATTTGGCACAAAATTTAAGGAAAAGGAAAAAGAAAAAAGTTCCCCACTCCCATCACCAAAAGGGATTAAATTATGTAGTAGGACAAAAAGACTAAAGAAAGAAAATAAGAATGTATCAAAGAAAATCAGAAATAAACTTACAGGAGGAAAGGTTCTGTAGGGAAAATTAATTTACAAAGATGTGGTCAAAATAATATAAATAGGATCTTTCTTAAGACTAAATGTTTATAATATTAAGTAACCTCATTAAGTCAATGAGTTGCAAGATTGTAAAAGGTTGTGACCCTTGTCTTCTTTACCCATTGTACATTTTAAACAGTGACCAGGATGTTTGCAGTGTGATTAAGAGAGAAGAATGTTGCTCTTATGGGACCAGACTGGTAATTTCAACAGTGGGTTGTTAAGCAAGGCTGAACCTCATGTCTTGTCCCTCCCACATCCACTCACCTACACTTCTATGTTTCCACCATGTTATGACACAGCATGAAGCTCTTGCCAGATGTAGTTCTTTGACCTTGGAATTTTGGGCTCTGAAACCATAAGCTAAATAAACTTCTCCCGTTTATCAATTACTCAGACTCAAGAATTCTATTATAATCAGGGAAAATGAACTAAGACACCTGTAAACTTAACTTGATGTCTGGAAGTAGAATGTTGGAGCAAAAAGACAATACCTAGGAAAGGAGTCTCATTATCTACTTCTGGGCTTCTTATATAGGCAAAACAAATACAAACTCCCTCCCCAAACCTAACCCTATCTTTTATGTTTTTTTGGTACTGGGGATTGAACTCAGGAACACTTAACCACTGAGCCACATCTCCAGTCCTATTTTGTATTTTATTTAGAGACAGGGTCTCACTGAGTTGCTTAGTGCCTCGCCATTGCTGAGGCTGGCTTTGAATTCGTGATCCTCCTGTCTCAGTCCCCCCAGCTGCTGGGATTACAGGCGTGTGCCACCGGGCCTGGCTAACTCTATCTTATTTAAGCCACTGATTTCAGAATTTTAAAAAACATCAAAAGAACTCTCAATGAATGGGGCTGGTTTTGTGGCTCAATGGCAGAGTGCATGCCTAGTTCACGTGAGGACCTGGGTTCTATCCTCAGCATCCCATAAAGACAGATAAATAAAATAAAGGTATTGTGTCCATCTACAACTTAAAAAATAAAAAGATTTTAAAAAAAGAATTCTCAATGAACACAATGAGGAAATTTTTTCTGGGCAGAAAGTCAGATGTACTGAATCAGGATCTGTAAATTTTTGGCCCGGAAATCATATTTTTAAAAAGCTTACCAGGCGACTCTAATGTAGCTAGTCCACAAAAGGACATTTAGAATTCACATTTTGGTTTCATCAGATCTGTGTTCTCATCTAATGAGTTAATCAGTACAGATAGTTGTCGATTTACTGATAAACAAAATATGAAGAAATAATATAAAATAATATGAAGAAATAATAATAAGAGCTTTCTTTAGCTAAATGTTGGTAAGATAAATTACCAACATTTGTGAGAATAGAAAAGCACATTAAAGAACAAAATTTATAACAAATATCCTAGTGATATCAATACATGTTTTAACCTAAAAATTTACTTAGTAGACAAAGTACTTTGTTCTATACTAACTTCCTTCAATTTTCTATGTTGTTTATACTTTTAAAGTATCCTCTATACTTACCAGCATGGCTGAACATCTTTTGTAACGGTATAACCTCATTTGGAAGTCTACCAAAACAATCATGTATAATAGTTTTGTTTTCATTTATGTTATCCTGATGAATAGTCACTGTATTTTTACACTTATCTTATTAAACAGAAAATTCTTATACTTCATACTGGGTATTGAAGACATTAATTTCTTTTTCGAGTAGACACATGGATGTCCATACTGTGAATACAAAGTCTAAAGTAGTGTTTTTTTTTTTGTGGTGCTGGGTATTGAACTCAGGGCCTTATGCAGGTGAGGCAAGCACTCTACCAACTGAACTATATCCTTAGCCCCATAAAGTAGTTTTTAATATTCTAAGTTTCTATTGGCAATAGTTATCATTTTAAAATGTTACTTACAGGCATTTTGCTGCTTTCTGGTATTGTTTCATTATTAAAATTATTATTTGTTTCTATCTCCATCCTTGGCTTCTTTCTTATGTTGAACTCTTCTTCTTGTTTTTGAACTTTCATTTCAATTTCTAACTCTGGTTTCATGTTCTTGAATAACTGTTTGGATACTTCATCTTCTATGTCCAAATCATCAATTTCTTTTCTTTTTACTGATCTAAGGTTTTCTGTAGAAAGAGATTTATCAGAAGAATTTTTCACACTGGATTCTAAATCTTCATCATCTGTAAATAAGTTATTTGATTTTTTGTCCACAGACTCATTCTGAGATAGATTTTCCGTCTTATTTTTCCATAGTGAGAGTACAGATGGTTGTGTTTGTTCTAAAAGAGAACAAGACATTTCTATTCTTGCTGATTTGGATGAAGACATTTCTTGATCTTCTTCATCCCTTTCCCTTAGATTTAAAAAAGAAAAGAGAACAAAACCAGAAGATCAACATAGCTAAGTAATTTTTAAAATTTGTCACTATTCACTGCTCCCTCCATTTAATTCACAATGTAATCCTAATTTTATTAACAATATCATTAGAAATCAACAAATAAACATTTGAAAATAGTACACAATTCACATACATTATTTTGATAGGAATTATAGGCCCTGCAGCTAAAGCAATAGAGAACTCATCTCTTTTGCTGAAGTAGAATCAGTTACTATATCAAAGTGGAAGAAAGGGAGATAAATACACAAAGGATCTACTGCTAGGAGATCACAGCTTACTTTATAATGTAAGCAACTTATGGGCAGGGAAAAATTAAATTGGGTATATAACCCCAGGGGGTTAATGGGAGGTAGATTCAAGATAATCAACAAGAGTAGCTAAATCTAGAACACCGCAACAACTGTATACTGCATATACTATGAGAATCTATCACTGAGAGCATTCTATACAATACTATATTATATTATTCACTCAATAAATATTGAAAACTTTGTTCATGCAAATTGTACTAAAGTCCACAGAAGACACAGACGTGAGTCTCTACTATCTAGGAGCTTAATGAATTCATGGTGAATTGGACAGTAAAAGTGATGTACTATTAACACTGTCAGGGTACTAGGCACACATATTATTCAAGATGTTTTTGTAATAACTTATGTGGTCAGTTTGAAGGAGGGAGCTGACAACACAAATATATGGCAAGGGAAGGACAGATAAGTCACTGAAAATAAGAATCAACAATATTCATTTGGGAAGGAAGAGGAGAAATACCAAAGACTATATTAAGGTAAACTTGCTTTATCTTGTGAGAGAAGTTGTAAATAAATGGAAAAAAGCAAAAAGGTGATTTTGTAATGCAGGTGTGGGTAATCTCTTCTTCAAGAGAAGTGCAGCAAACAAAATAATAGATAAGCTAAGGTACATAAGAAGAAAGATGAAGAAGTATTTGTCTAATGGTCTTAATAAAGGAGGAAATTAGGGAACTTCTCAGAGTGAAGGAGCTAGGGGGCCAGAGCTTTTCAAAGGAGCACACTGGAGCAGAACAGACTAAAGAAAATATAATATAGTAATATAAAAAATATTAATTATTTTTCAGAAACACAAGAATAAAGTTATTAAAATATACCTTTTTTTGGCAGATGGTTGAAAGTAGTTTTTGATGGAGTTTGTCTGCTGCTGTTGAGAAGATTGATCTCTACTTTTATTTACACCTGGGAATGTGTTTGGTGAAAGCTGATTTGGGACTTTTGACCTAACCAAAGTATTTGATACTATGTTGTTATTACTGGTGCTTGTTTTGGAGGATCTGTGTACAGTGAATGTTTCTTGTGAAAGCATTCTGACGTTTTGTTCCATCCTGGAGATACTTATTTCTTTTGGCCTTTCACTCAAAAACATACTGTAGGAAAAGACAAGAACAGAAGGTAAATTACAGCAACTTTTATGTAGAAACGAAGACCTTTAAATAGTTCTAATGTAATATAACTTTAGAAGATTATATTTAGATAATAATTTGGGCAATATATTGTATTATCCCAAGAAAGCAGCTTCTCTGTTATCTAAGTGCCCTGAAGAAGGTTGACATCTTATTCTTCTTCATCCTCTATAATTCACATGTAGAGGCATGTTCTACTACAAACAACTGGCAAGTACACATGGAATATCAACCTAGTATTCTATTATAAATGAAACTAGGTGATAATACTAGGTAATTTTTGTTTTGTTTAGAAATTTTTTTTATTATTTCTATGTAAAAGTACCTTCATAAAAACTGGAAGATTTGAATAAACTCTTATTATGTGAGTATCACATATAACAGGATAATTTAAATCACTTTAGATGAACTGATATGATTCTATCCAACCTTTAAAAAGTTAAATCTGGATATAATATAAAACATGAGGGTAGTAAAAACTAAAATAAATATAATTTAATATAGTGATATCATTAAATACATTAATATAAATACTTTAATATGGAATATTTAAATAAAATACATTCTCTTAAATGAAAAATACCACAGAACACAAAAGAGCTAATCCTGCCCATTACAAAACAAAACAAAATATAGAATCCCTCTTCAAATAGCCACTGGAAAACAATATTTATGAATAAATATTAACTATTCAGATAGGTAGATATACCTTATGAACTATCTGAAAAATTAAAAGTAATATTTAAATATACACATAATTCAAGACAGATATACTATGGTGCCATCCCCTAATCCAAGACATTCTATGTATGCTTGAAACCAATGATAGTACCAAACTATATGAACATTTTTTCCTATACATATATACTAAATAGTTTACTTTATAAATTAGATGAAGAGATTGAAAACAAATAATATAAGTATGACAGCAGACTATGATAAAAGTTACACATGTAGTCTCTCTCAAAATATTGTACTGTACTCTGCTCTGTACTCAGATGTGAGATAAATAATGCTCATGTGACAAGATGGAGTAAGATGAGTGATGTAAGCATTGGGATGTAGAGTTAGGATACTATGTAAGGATTACTTAAACACACACACTGCAATACCAAGACATAATGACTACTGATGACCAAAAAACAGGTGGGTAGCATATAAAGTGTGAATTTCCTAAACAAAAGAATGATTCACATCCTAGGTAGGATGATAAAAGATTACATCATGGTATTCAGACAGGAGTACAATTTAAAACTTATGAATTATTTGTTTTAGGAGTTTTCCATTAATATTTTTGGACCAGTTTACCACAAGTAACTAAAACTGCAGCAAGTGAAACTGCAGGTAAATGGAGACTACTATGTTTCAAACTAACTTCACCAGTCACAAATGAAATACTATAATTCTTTTAGTTTTCCATGTACATTTATAAGGTATGAAACAAATTATTCTATGACAGGAATTAACAAATTATAGCCTACAGGACAAATCAGATCTGCCACTTCTTTTTATAAATAAAGTTTTATTGGAATACAGCCACACTAAATGACATGCTGGCTGTCTTTGGCTACTTTCATGCTACAATGGCAGAATTAAGTAGCTACAATATAAACCAGTGGTCCATAGTGCCATATTTACTGCTGGAACTTTACAGAAAATTTGTTGATTCCTGTCCTAAGACATCATTTTTCCTGGCATCTCATACTCTCAGGCTTTATCTCCTAAGAGATGACTTGCTAAAGGCATTGATCTGACTTCTTGAATATTCTATTAACTCATTGATAAAACAACAGCAAGCTGGGCGGGTGGCACACACCTGTAATCCCAGCACTTTGGGAGGCTGAAACAGGAGGATTGCAAGTTCAAAGCCAGCCTCAGCAACAACGAGGCACTAAGCAACTCAGTGAGACCCTGTCTCTTCATTAAAACACACACACACACACACACACACACACACACACACAAAATAGGACTGTGGGTGTGACTCAGTGGTCTAGTACCCCTGAGTTCAATCCCTGGTACCAAAAAAGAATAGCAATAACTTATTAACAAAGAAGCTTTACCATGTATCTGCCTGCTCTGATTCTGTGTCAGCCACATATGTTGTAGTATTCACTGAAGCCTTTGGCATTAGTCCTGGAGTCGTTGTCTTTAATCCTATAAATCACACAAGTGGAAAGAAAAATATCACAACTACTGGACACAAGATGGACATTTGATCATTTAAAATTATTAAAACTCTGCCATGCTGAGGGGATTAATTAGGTAATATTGCACCTGGTTGTCTCCAGTCAGTAGAGCCAATAAATACTTAATGAAATGGTCTAAAAGCAGCCTGTTGGCACCTATAATGGGCTTATCTAAAACAAATGGCTTAAAGCTATATCAACTCCTTTGCTGTGAAGAATTATCAACTTTCATAAAAATAAAATCAACTTAAATTCTAATTTTAATCATGTTTTAAGTCAATTTAGCAAAAAAACCTTACATTTATTCCCCAAGGAAAGTGCCATCTACACAAATCAGAACCAAAGACTATTTTAATTTTAGGACTACATTATTTGAAATGAAAACATGCAACATCATATCTTTTTGACTACTCTAGAAACCATAATGATTCTTCATTTATTTCCCAGAATAGCAATTTAGTTCAAGCATCACTCTTTGGGAATAATTATTTTTGAACCTCCCACATGGAATTATGTGGTCCTCATTTCTGTTCCTATCCTACCCCAATGAATCACACTAAGAAAGATTCACTTATCACTAGCTGTGTGACTGAATTATTTAACTTCTTCATGCCTCAGTTTCTTTATCTATAAAATAAGAACAATTAAAATACATGCCTCACAAAGTTGTTTTGTGGGTAAAATAAATTGATATAAAGATGGCACTTACAGGCCCTGGATTTAATTTCTAGCACCACAAAAAGAAAAAGAGGAAAAGAAAGAAATGCTTGGAGTGTAATAAATCCTATGCCAATATTAGTTGTTATCATTATCATAACTTATTAAACTGGAAGCTCTGTGAGAATAGAGATTAAGTCTTCATTTCTATAACTTCAGTGCCTAGAGTGATATTTGGTATACATGAAACTGTTAATTAAAAAATCTTGAAAGCTGGCATTTGCTAAGTATTTAAGCTAAATTATTACTTAGTTCAGGTCCTCATGACATAGAAAGTACTTAAGAAATATTTACTACTGAGTCTACATTCAAATTATTTAAATGATTTCATTTCCTCAAAGGCGCACATCTCTAATATTCATTTTATCTTACACATTAGTTTGCAAAGAATAGAAATCATAAATGCTTATATAATCACCAAAATGAACATTTATAAATCTAATCTATGACCCAGAGTAACTGGTGTTCATTAACCAATTAATAATAAGATTATTTACAATGTTTTCTGTACTATAAACACCATAAGGCAAGGATTTGGTTCATGGTCTCACCTTGTTATTACTAGTGTTTAGCTTGATTACAGATACGTAACAAATATTTGAAAAATATTTACTGAATAAGTAAATGAAGGAATGAATATGAACAGAAAAGAGAAAATAAAGGAGGGGAGGGAAGAAATGAAAGAGATACTATATTCCCCCAACTGCTTGTTACAAAATTGAGAGGTCCATGACTCATAACCTATGTTAAGTCTACCTATGAATATGTGCAAGAAGTACTACTACTAATTACAATGTGCATTTCACCCATTCTCACAACCTTGTTTTATATATGAAATAGCACATTAGAAAAAGTGCTGGTCTAGTAATCGAAACCAGATTTTAAGATTGGCTATGAAGTACTTGGAGAATTCTATTTGTTCTTTGAAAATTTTATTAATAAAGTAAAGCTTCAGATTTACAGAAAAGTTGAGGAGCTAATAGAATTTCTTCATACTTGTAGTCTTCCTATTAACATCTTATACTCATATGGTATATTTGTTATAATTAATGAGCCAAGGTTGATATAGTATTATTAAATAAAATCTGTAATTTAGTCAGATTTACTTTTTATATAATACCCTGTTCAAGGATACGTTATGATATTTACTTATGTCTTTTTGGCTGCTTTTGTCAGTCTCAATACTTTTTTTTGATAGTGGAGATTAACTGAATCCAGAGGGGCTTTACCACTGCTCTATATCCCCAGTCCTTCATATTTTTTGGGACAGGTGTTACTAACAATAGCCTTGAACTCAGGATCCTCCTGCTTCAAACTCCTGAGCTGTTGAGATTACAGATGTGCACCATACCCAGTGACCTTTTTTTTTTTCTGATATTGAGGATTAATCCCAGGAGTGCTTTACCATTGACTTCCATGTGCATTCCTTTTTCTTTTTATTGTGAGACAGGATCTTGTTAAGTTGCTTAAGGCCTTGCTAAGTTGTTGAGGCTGGTCTTGAACTTGTGATCCTCCTGACTCAAACTCTCCAGCTGCTGGGATTACAAGAATGTGCCAGAACACCCAGTAACTTCTTACCTTTTAGTAGAAAAATAATCAGATGATCTCTAAGAATCTTTCAATCATAAAAGGTGGATGAAGGCAGGTGCGGTGGCACATGCCTGTAATCTCAGCACTTTGGGAGTCTGAGACAGGAGAATGGTGAGTTCAAAACCAGTCTCAGCAATGGTGAGGAGCTAAGCAACTCAGTGAGACCTTGTCTCTACATAAAACACAAAATAAGGCTGGAGGTGTGGCTTAGTGGTCCAGTACCCCATACTGATAATTTCATGCACCAATAGGTTAGTAAAATTAAGCAAATACTTATACCGACTACAAATAAGTACTATGCTACCTGATGTTAAGGGTCCAAAACTAGCAACAAGCAAGATCTCACAGTTAATCTAGTGGCTGAAAGAGGCAATGGAAACAACTGGTTGTATCATTAAAGAGGGAAGAAACTCTGTAGTTGGAATTCAAAACACCATCCACCATCACCAATACTACCACCAAACACTACTGGAATGCAGAAATTAATTCTGACTTGGAGGACAGTGGTGAGAGAAAAAACAACTTAGAAAATCTTCACAAAAGAGGTAAGTATTTGCAGACTGAGTCAAATTTAATCAACAGTACTGGAATTTTTCAAACTGGAAACATGATGAGAAAGGTTAGGAATGTGGGAACTATAAAAACTATGACATACAGATTCTATACAGGGGCCTATTTTTAAAAAGATGAGAACTGGAGAAAGGCTGAAGCTCAATTACCGAGGGCTCACAAATCTAGATAAATGGCTTGGGCACTTATACTGTGGATAATGAGAGCTAAGGAAAGTTTTTGAGGGGAAAAAAGGTGTTTCTAGTGATACAGTGAAACATTAACTGCATTGATGAGTTTGTTGGAGAAGCATTATGGGGAGCAATTACAACAGACCTCAGGAGAAAAAGATGTGGAGGGTTCAAATAGGGCAGTGGTTGTAAGAAACAACGGAAGCTTCTTGATCAGAAGATGTAGAGGAAGAATTTGAGGTCTTTGTAAACAAAGAAGAAAAAGGGCAAATGCCCCAAATGGGGCTTATAACAAGGGAAGCTACGGTTAATGACTGTTTTTGTGTGTTTATTTTGTGAAAGTCTGAAGTTACCAATAGTTTCCCACCCCCTTGTAACAGTAAGAAAAACAGTTAACAAAATAAATCAATGGCACTTATATTTCCAAAAATATGGGTATCTTCAGGTGTCCACATTAAAGTAGTTCGGAGGATGAAGAGTTGTTTTGATTCTAAGGATAAATTCTCAGAATGTTAGTCATAAATTTAGGGGAAGTACACGTTACATTAAAATTCCACCAAATAGGGGCTGGGGTTATGGCGCAGTGGTAGCATGCTCGCCTAGCACACGGGAGGCACTGGGTTCGATCCTCAGCACTACATAAAAATAAAATATTGTGTCCACCTACAACTAAAAAATAAATATTTTAAAAAAAATGCCACCAAATGAAGTTATTTGGACATATTTAAAACTCCACATGCACTCAAAAGTATATATATTTTAAGGTTTCCTATGCATAGATATGAACATTCTCAGTGGGAGGGGACAGTAATACCAGGTGAATAAACACTCATCCAAATAATAAAATACTAGTCTGTCAATTTTTTTTTATCAGATGGCCATCTTTATGCATCTGCTCCCAATCATCTCACACCATCATTTCTCCAAACTTCATACATGAACACAAGCCCTTTGTATTGCAATATAATAATGTCTTAACAGCTTTGACCTAAGAGTCAATTTGAACTAATTATGACCACTGGCTATTTCTTTTTTTATTTTTTCTTTTCTTTTTTTTTGGCGGGGGGTTGGAGGTGGACCAGGGATTGAATTCAGGGATACTCAACCACTGAGCCACATCCTCAGCCCTTTTTTGTGGTTTATGTAGAGACAAGGTCCCACTGAGTTGCTTAGCGCCTCCCAGTTGCTGAAGCTGGCTTTGAACTCGCAATTCTCCTGTCTCAGCCTCCCAAAGTGCTGGGATTACAGGCATGTGCCACCATGCCTAGCTCACTGGTTAATTTCTTTTTTTTTTAGTATTTTTTAGTTATAGATGGACTCAATTTATTTATTTTGTTTATTTTATTTTATGTGGTGCTAAGAATTAAACCCAGTACCTCACATGTGCGAGGCAAGTGCTCTGCCACTGAGCTACAACCCCAGCCCATCACTGACTAATTTCTTAACCTCTCTGCATATTATTAGTCCCTTCATCTATAAAATACATATGATATCCTCTCTCTTAAAAGGATTATTTTGCAAATTAAACTGTAACGATGTAGTAAAATGCTAACTTCAGTTTCTGCAATTCCAAAGATAGCAGTTATTATTACTACTAAATAATAACTCCACTTCCATTTGGGATCCCTGGAATCTATTCTCCACACCAGAGTGATCTATTCCTTCTACCTGGGATTCTATGCCAGATTCTCACATGGTTGTCTTTTCTCATCATTCAGGATGCATGAAGCTCAATGTATAATGACCTATACAACTAATCAATTCCTGGTCATTAGGCCCTAAATGGTTCACATCTTCCAAAACGTAGCTTAACACATTCCTTACCCATTTAAACCAAGATTACAGAGCACTCAGAAGGTACATGGCCCAATTTCACAGGTGCCATTCAATGGACTACAGTGTAAATGATACTCCTGCCCTCAGATAGCATATAATGATATAGTACTGTTCTCTAACTTATTAGACAAAGTCCAACAACTGCTCATGAAATAACTATAGGAAGAAACCAGGAAGCAAATAAATGTGCACAGGAATACAGATTGGATGCTTTGGTAGCTAGGCAAAAAATAGACAGTAATTAGGGAAAAAGAATGAAAAAATTTCTAAGGTAAAAAAGGAAGAAAACAACAAAGGAATGATCTTTTCCTTTATCAATTTATAAATTTATTGGCAGTATCAATTTATTTCTAAAAAAGAGATAAAAAGTATAGGAATATACAGTCATCCCTAAGTGTCCACAGATGATTGGCTCCAGTACCTACTCTCCACTTGCCCCCACCCACATATACTAAAATCCAAGGTGCTAAAGTTTTTTATATAAATGGTATAGTACTGGATAAAACCTACACACGTCTTCCTGTACACTACCTCCTCATTACTTATAATACCTAATATAATGCAAATACTAAGTAAATAGTTGTTATATTGTTTAGCAAATAATAAAAAAGCACGTACATGTCCAATATAGATAAAATATTTTTTTCCCCAAATATTTTGACTGAAGAATTTTTGGTAGAATTCTCAAATGTGGAACCTGGGAAAACAGAGGGCTGAATATAATAAAGGAATAACAATGACCATCTCTGAGTACCTCTAAAATAGCTTTCTACTTCTAACTCCACATCCATTTTGGATCCCTGGAATCTATTCTCCATACCAGAGTGATCTGTTCCTTCTACCTGGGATTCTATGCCAGATTCTCACATGGTTGTCTTTTCTCATCGTCCAGGATGCATGAAACTCAAATGTCACATCTTCAATGAGACCTTCCCTGACTACCTCTCTAAAATAACTAGAAAGACACTATTACATCACCTTGTTTTGCCTTCCTCTTTGTACTTGGCCCTATCTGAACTTATGTGTGTGTGTGTTTCTGCTTGTTTACTATTTGAATCTTGACCTTTAGAATATGAAGTTCACAGGAATAGTGCTCTTCTTTATTCACCACAGGAATCTTCAACACCTAGAATAGTGACTAGTACATGTCAGAAATACTGAACGAACGAATGAATGAATGAATATGCTGTTGAGTTTTAAAGGAAGGTGAATACAGCCACACCTGGCAGGTATAACTCTAAAGTGCATACAATCTATCATCAATTTACATAATAATGTTGCTAAGGAATTAATAAGATAATGCTTTAATTACCTGTATTGGGCTGGCCCTGAGGATCACAGTAATTTTCTGTAGTCATGAAAATAACTGCCAATCCAATTTCCGCTTCAGGAATAGGTCTAAGACCTTGCCTATTAGGAAAAAAAAAAAGTTTCAGTATAACAATGTATTAAAACAACTTTTATCGAAATGGTATCAAGTGGAATCAACTGTTTATCCTTCCAAAGCCATATTAGAATTTTATGGTATGGACAGAATCTGAAAATACATAGAGCACTAGCTTACTCACCGGGAAACATTATTAGGGCAAGTCCATCACCTATTAGTAACTCAGTTAACTTCATCTGTAAAATAAGGAGCTAGAGGAAAAGGTACATATCTTTCTAGTTTTAAAATTAAATAATTTTCAGAATAAAAAGAGTAATGTGCAGATAAAATAATAAAATAAACTGGGCTGGGGTTGTGGCTCAGTGGTAGAGCACTCACCTAGCATGTGTGAGGCACTGGGTTTGATCCTCAGCACCACAAAATAAAATAAAGTAAAGTTATTGTGTCCATCTACAACTAAAAAATTAAAAATAAATAAATAAAACTTTTAAAAACAAATTTATGATTACTATGATTCTAAGATACAACTTTAAGAGAAAAAGAAGAGGGGAGAGGAAGGGAGAGAGAGGTAAAAATAACTATGTGTAAGTTATATCTGTATGTGTGTAAGTTTAATGAATCAAGTCATTTTACTAAATTTACATATATTAAGGTATCTTAGTAAAGGAATCTTCTGGTGAATCTATTTTCCTGTTCTGTAATATGAATGATTTTATAAAACAAGGAACATTCAATAAAATTTTTAAAACAATGCTTTATAGAAACTGCACCTAAAGTTTTAACAAAAAGCTACACAGTGTCTTTTAATACTCATTGTAAAGATGTTTTACGTGGTTGTATTAGTCTAAAATACTTTTAAAAATGTTTTTTGTGTGCACTGATTCAATTGTATGTTCAATTATAACAATATCACACTGAAAAAACAAGATTTAAAAAAGCATCATAGCCTGGCTGGGCATGGTGGTGCATGCCTGTAATTCTAGTGGCTTGGGAGGCTGAGGCAGGAGGATCTCAAGTTCAGAGCCAGCCTCAGCAACAGCAAGGTGCTAAGCAACTCAGTGAGACCTTATCTCTAAAAAATATGAAACAGGGCTGGGGATATGGCTCAAAAGTTGAATGCCTCTGAGTTTAATCTCCGGACTCTGCAAAAGAAGCATCATAGCCTGGAGCAGTGGCACACAATTGTAATCTCAGCCACATGGGAGGCTAAGGCAGGAGGGTCCCAAGTTGAAGGCCACCCAAAGCAACTTAGTGAGACTCTGTCTCAAAACAAAAATAAAAAGGACTATGGATGTAGTTCAGTGATAAATGTCCCCTGGGTTCAATCCTCTGTACCAAAAATAAATAAATGAATAAATTAAAACATTTTCAAATCAAAATATCAAAATGCTAGTAAAAAATATAGATGGATATCTTTTGATCTACAAACAGATGTTATGAACAAAATAAAAAAAGCATTGACTATGAAAGGATATTATTTTACTAGATTAAAAATAAATAATGTCTTCTTTTTCCCTTCCACTAAAAAAGGTAAATTATAAAGTAGTAACAGATTTTACAATGCACAGAAGTCAAAAAAGGGATATATCATCAAGAAAATAGAGAAAATTGCTACAAATAAAAGAATACACAAAAATGTAATTACCACGTGGTTCAGTAATTGGTATCCCTGTACGTTTATCCCAGAGATAAAAAGTTGTTCACATGTACATGAATGTTCACTGAAGTTTTATTTGTAATAATAACTAAGAACAATGAAAACTTCCTCCAATAGTGAATGACTCAATAAACTATGGTATATTTACACCATGGAATACTACTCAGCAATAAACAAGTATTAACTATTAATACAACTTTGGTGAATTTCTGAGGAATTTTGCTGAGTGAAAAAAGCCAATCCCAAAAGATCACATGCTGTAGTATTTCATTTAAATACATTTTATTTAAAAGACAAATGTTAGAAACAAGCCAGGCATGGTGGCGCATGCCCGTAATCCCAGAGGCTTGGGAGGCTAACGCAGGAGGATAGTGAGTTCAAAGCCAGCCTCAGCAAAAGTGAGGCACTAAGCAACTGAGCGAGACCCTGTCTCTAAGTAATATACAAAAAATAGGGCTGGGGATGTGGCTCAGAGGTCGAGTGTCACAGAGTTCAATTCTCAGTAACACCACCTCCTCAAAAATGTTAGAAACAAAATAAGTGGTGGGCAGGGTTTCAGGATGAGGAATGGATAATGGGAAAGGAGATTTGGAGATGGATACAGTTATAAAAACATAAGGGATCTTTGTGGTGATAAAACTGTTTTATATGTTGACTCTGGTGATGAATACAGAAATACATGTGATAAAATTATATAGAACTAAATACACACACCAATGACTAAAACTGAAGAAAATATAAAACTAGGTATAAATAGTATTGGGTACATGTATATTAAAAAGAAGAACAAAGGGCTGGAAGTATAGGTCAATGGTAGAGTGCTGCCTAGCATTTGCAAAGCACTAAATTTTACCCTCTGCACAAGAAAAGGGAAGGAACAGAACACGATTAACAGAAAACTGGACAAGAGACATAAATAGGTATTTCAAAAAAGAAGAAAAATAACTGTTCTATAAATGTGTAAAGAATTAAGTATCACTAATGATCAGGGAAACACAAATCAAAACCACAGTAAGAAATGATTATAAATCCATTCACTTGGTAAAAACGAAAACACGACAATACCAAGTGTTGAGGTACTGGGGTCTGAATTAGAACAAGATATATTCCATGCTTATATAATTATGTCAAAATGGATTCTACTATTGTGTATAACTAAAAGGAACCATTTTTAAAAACCCACAATAAAATTATATATTAAAAAAAGATGATGTACATCTAGAAGGATCTCATATATTATGGGTAGGAATGGAAAATGGAAAATAGTTTGATATTAATCTAAAGTTGAACATTCATATAACTTGTGATCCCATAGTTCTATTCCTAGAAATGTGTGTGTATACACTGTATGTACACACACATACACACACATTTTTTTGGTACTGAGGATTGAACCCAGGGGTGCTTAAACACTAAGCCACATCCTCAGCCTTTTTTATTTTTTATTTTGAGACAGGCTCTTGCGAAGTTGCTTAGGGCCCCACTAGGTTGCTGAGGCTGTCTCGAACTTGTCATCCTCCTGCCTTAGCCTCCAGAGTCACTAGGATTACAGGCATAGGCCACCATACCTGGTGCCTAGAAATATTTTTAAAAGGAAATCTTGGGTCTGGAGTGTTAGAGCACTCAGTGTTAGAGCACTTGCCTTGCACATGTATAATTCCTAGCAGGAATTCCTGGATTTGATCCTCAGTACCACATAAAAAAGTAAACATATGATATAAAGGTTAAAAAAAAATGGAAATCTTGTAAAAGTACCAACAGGGAAAGTACAAAAATAATAACAATGTTTATAATTATACAAATCTGGAAACAAAGTTTCTAAACCAGATAACAAATCTGGGGACTGAATAAATGATCTTATATATTCACAAAGCGAAACATATTCTACAATTGAAACAATTTACATCAACATGTATCAAAATACTTAAAACATAACACTGAAATGAGAAAAAGACAAAAGATCACATGTAGCACAATAACCATGTTATAAAGTTAAATATAAGAGACACACACAAATCTATATTAGGAATATTTTTTAAAAAATAATGAACTACACAAAAGCAAGCAGGTCAATTGAGTGTGGTGGTGTAGGCCTGTAATCCTAGTAATTTAGGAGGCTAAGGCAGGAGGATTGCAAGTTTGAAGGCAGCTTAAATAATTTAGCAAGACTTTCTCAAAATAAAAAAATGTAAAAAGGGCTGAGGGTATAGCTCAGTAGTGAAGTGCCCCTGGTTTGGATCCATAATAACACACACATACACACGTAAAAAGAAACAAAGAAACCATGAAAAAGTACAAGCAAAAAATGAAGATCACAGGATTCAGAATGATCAAGGATCTAGCATAAATTTTAGGTGGCAGATATTAAGATATTTATCGCAGTATTAAAAATAACTAAATATATAATTATTAAATAAAATGATTGTACACTATACATGGTTTGACAATGACAACAAATCATTTATAATTAATCTAATTTTGTGCAAGCCTGGGAAACAGAGGAGCAAAGGAGATGATTAAAAAAAAAAAACAACCTAAAGTAGTAACAGGCAGAGTTTCCAAATTTCACCTAAGGTTCTGAAAAATACAGTACATTTTTGTTGTTGTAGTAGAATAATGTAACTATGTTATAAAATCTACTTTCCCAGTAGTTAATACATCTTCAACAAGTAAAATATTTACAGGACAAATGACTAATTTTAACTTCTTATTTCAGGAAATCTATTTAGAAAAAAAGCCAATTCCCATAGTCAGGACTTCTGGGAAAGGAAACATGGGTCTTTTGGAGGGAATTGGCTGTGGACTTTTCAGACATATTACATTTTGGGCCCCAACTACTTTTTGCTGGTGAACAGAAATTGCTGAGTCTAATATTTCTATTAGTTTTTGGCTTCAACAATGCTAATATTATGATTAATAAAGAGTCTAAGGAAGTTAGGTGTGATGGTGCACACCTGTAATCACACTTCACTGGGAAGCCGAGGTCGGAGTATCAAAAGTCTAAGGCCAGCCTGGGCAATTTAGTGAGATGCTATCTCAAAATAAAAAAAAAAAAAAAGGGTTGGAGATGTAGCTGAGTAGTAAGCAGAGTCAGGTTCAATTCTCAATACCACAGAAGAAAAAAAAAAAAGTGTATGGAAACAAACCCTTGATATAGCTCTTTTATATTCTCCTTCCCCACTATAAACACCATTCTAATGTATCTGACATTTTCCCCCTACTTACATGAGAGCCCATATACCATGAATAGAAATTTTATATGTATTTTAATGGGTAATAAACACAAAGGGGCAAATACATTTCAGCTCCAATTTCAGAAAAGAAATTTACTTTCTGACTTTTCACTTTACAACATATTCTACAGAAAAACTTAATATTACTTTATTTCGAGTGAATTTCTATGAATTCTATAAAAAAAAGGCAAACAATCTTGAGATAAAGTTGTTTTGTACACAGATACTCTATTTTTAGCACATCAAGTCACAATCAGTTCTCATGTATATTATGGGTTAAATATTTCATAATAATTCTATCTACTTTTATACTGCTAAAATGAAGCACAACAAGGAAAGTTACATATAAAATCTCCTCCTTGCATTTTTATCTTTAAACTAATGAAGAATAATTCTGTACCTTTGGAGCATATCCATAATTGAATGGACCCATTTTTTCTGAGAGTCAGGAATTAAGATCTGTGTATTTGTTATTCCTATATCAACAACACAAATTCCAGGAGCTGAAAAGAAACTATCTTCTTCTTCATTTTCTTCTGTTATCAACCTAGCTTCTCCACCTCCAAAGATAACTGCTGAACTTAATTTCTTATGCTAGAAATGAAAAGACACATTTTAAAAAGCAATGCAAAAGCCACAGTTTTTTTTTTTTTTTTTAAAGTGCATTCTTAAAGAATTTGATTGGGGATTCAAAGTAAAATTTGTTCTACTTCCTGAATAGGCAACTTGAGGTTCCACTTTGGGAAAATCCCAATACTTACCTTGACTGCGCTTCATCACATTTACCACACAGTCTAATTTACCTGCATAATTCTTCACCACAACATAAACTCTTGGAGCCCCCATTTTGGTACACAGAAGACATTCCATAGATGTTTACCAACTGGACAAGTTAAGATATAAGTTACTGTCCTCTCCAGTTTATTTATATAAGCTTAATTAACTGATAAAAAGAAATACTGTAATCATACACAGGATTATTTGGCAGGTGCTGGTACCTGGGCAGTTTTTTATTCTATTTCACATAGCTACATAGAGTCCACAAATGAAATGCCATTAATAACTATTTTGAAGAGTATTAATGTGCCCTATGCTATAATGCTTTCTTTGGGAAACATTACCTGTTTGGTATTTAAAAAGACAAATGTTTTTCCTTTGAAGATTTCTTTTCTCTCCTGTCGTCCTGATAGATCAATATTTTTACTTCCAATAGTTGGTTCATCAATAGGTGGGTAAAAACTGTAAAAATAATTATACTCTAATTATATACAACTCTGTATATTTACTATTAAATTTGTAAATGAAGTGACTATTTGACACTAGAAAGACACAATTTCCATAATACTATTTTAGTATTTTAAAAACATTAGGTGTTCTATCTGGCACAAAATGACAAAACGCATCTAAATGCCTTTTCTAGAAATATGGTGACAGGTGCCACATATTACAGCAGAATTGTCTTTATTGTCTCAAAATGAAAAAATTCAAGATATATAATCATAACAAGACACAAATTAAACATACATGAATCAAACAAATTATATGAATTACAAAAGGTTGAAAGTTTTTGGTAGGTCTCCTCCCATCCAAGTTCTACAGGGAAAACAAAGAAGATACATAATAGTAGTTTGTTGCAAGAGTGAGGAACAATGAACTTGAGAAATTATGCTTTTTATAGCTAGTTATAAGCAAGTCTGCTCTTTGCCCCAGGAGGGAGACATTATTTCATTTCTCAAGATTTCTCACGGTAAACATAAATGAGAAGGGGACTGTGTAAAGGGCTGTCAGAAACGTGTATTCTTTGCATATCTAACAAGCTATGTATGAAAAGAGACCCACGGAAGATGGGTCCATACTGTTAACCCACTGATGTCCTAATAGTGTTTTCCCAAAACAATACTTATTTGAAATAGTATATTAAGCACTCCATAATATGAGAGACTCTAAAAATTAAAGGCAAGTCCCCTTCTTTTCTAAGGAGTAATGTCCTTACATTCAGACATATGATATAATAAATGTCCTTTATTAGAACATAGATGATCCAAGTTAAATACTCCTTTTAAACAGAATCTTTTAAAAATGACTTCATCTACACTAGTACCTTGAGGATAGTTTATGAAAATGAAATATCACAAATCATGTCAGGTACATGAAGGTGCAACTGCTTTTTAATTTTTTAATATTTTTTAAGTTGTTGAGGGATCTTTATTTTATTAATTTATTATTTATATGTGGTGCTAACGATCGAACCCAGTGCCTCACGCATGCTAGGCAAGCTCTCTACCACTGAGCCACAACCCCAGCCCTGCAACTGCTTTTTGATGATAGCGCAAAGATAAAGATATAGCTGTACTAAATAAGATTGCACTTTTTCTTGGGTAAAAATACACTTTGCCTCCTAACTTAAATACAGGATTAGTAATTATGCTTTTGGAGAACTAAAAGAAGAGTTACTTACATAATCAAAAGAGTCATTTAAGTTTATTTCTTATCACTTTTGTAACTCATTTCTATTACTAATTAATACTTTTAAATTAAATTTTTTTTCTACCAGTAATTCAGTACTTAATTAAAGAAATCTCCAACAAGTGTATCAAAATAGATCCAGATAGGTGTAGGAATCTGGGCAAATGATTAGGTATTTTAAAATAATATTAAGAAGCTGATTATCAATTGTCATCAAATATGTGCTAATGTAATAGACTTTCCTGGCTAAAAGTGAATTAAGAATTATTCAACAATCTTACAGTAGCGATGTTCTTCTTGTAGTCATGTTTTTAAAAGCAGACATCTATCATTAATTGTGATATAAATAGTACCTAAAAACTCTGCATTGAGTGAAATACCTTATAATAATTAGTAATAGTTTACATTTAACTAGAAAAATATTTTAATTATTTTTAAAAATTATTTTTAGTTATAGATGGACACATTACTTTTATTTATTTATTTATTTTCATGTGGTGCTGAGGATTGAACCCTGTGACTAACATGTCCTAGGCAAGTGCTTTACCATTGAGCTATAATCCCACCCTAGCATTTTAATTTTAAAACCTACTCAAATATGAAAAACCGTCCTGAAGAAATATGATGAGCTTATAGACATCTTGTAGTCATGTACAACCAGAAATTAAAGCCAGAAATTGTGCTGAGGCTATAGTCAAAGACAGATCCAGATTAAACAGACCTGAAAATCTGAAAATCAATAACTAATTTTTTTTTCTTTTTTTAAATCAGGTATTGAACCCAGGGGAGCTTAACCACTGAGCAACATCCCCAGTCTTTTTCTATATTTTATTTAGAGATAGGATCTTGATGAGTTGCTTAGGGCTTTGCTAAGTTGCTGAGGCTGGCTTTGAACTTGCAATTTTCCTACCTCAGCTTCCAGAGCTGCTGGGATTACAGGCAGGTGCAATGACTAATTCTAAAAACTTCAAGACCACAAAATGCATCCAACAGTAGTGAAAACTTATCAGACGCTCTACCCTCAAGTAATCTAAAATTATCAATGGCCTATTATTTACAGGATTTATGGACTCTTCCAGGAAGTTCATGAATAACTTTCTGGGGGAAATATGATTCTGTTAAATACTAAGCAAGCTTGTAATATGTAAGTGAAGTTTACTGAGGAGAGCCCCATGGTTTCATTCTCATAAGGGTCTAGGACTCAAGAATTCTTAAGAATGTTCTATTTCAAAATCTGAGAATCTTTTTCCAGAGTCTGGAAGTTACACTATCTGTTTGTCAGATTATAAAATATAAAAAACCTCCCAAATGAAAATTATAAAGAAGGTGAAAAATCTGACTTTGGGCGACTTAAGAAAAGCAGATATCTATTATAAATAGTACCTAAAAACTCTACAGCTTATAATAACTAGTGATAGTTTAAATTTACCTTGAAAAATATTTTAATTTTTTTTAATTTTTTTTTTAATATTATTTTTAGTTGTAAGATGGACACAATGTCTTTATTTTATTGCTTTGTATGTGGTGCTGAGGATCGAACCCAGGGCCTCACGCATGCAAGGCAAGCACTGTACCACTGAGCTACAATCCCAGCCCAAATATTTTAATTTTTAAAACCTGCTCAAATACTAAAAAATATCCTATAGAGATATGATAAGCTCATAATCTAATATGCCATATAGACTACAATCTACTGACATGCATTTTTTTTTAAATATTTTTTTAGTTGTAGATGGACACAATGTCTTTATTTTTATTGCTTTGTATGTGGTGCTGAGGATCGAATCCAGGGCCTCACGCAAGCGAGGCAAGCACTCTAACCGCTGAGCTACAGTCCCAGCCCCCTGACATGCATTTTTAATAATAAAGTTCTTGCACTATTAAATTGACTAAAAATATCCATTTTAACTATGCAATCTGAAAAAAAAGCCAAATACCTTCCTCCTCAAGGACAATTTATATTACTTCTACACATCACTAACACAATATATACAGGGACAGATCTTCTAGTCTGGTGATTTACAAACTTGATACAGCCATCAAAATAATAATAAAATAAAGCTTTTATGAATCTTCCCATATATTGTTTCAATTAACAACATGGACCAATTTTTCAAACAAGCATTAATTATGACACCAGGCAACATTCTCAGACTTTAAATACTGTATACTATTACAAATACTTTTAAAAGCTCAGCTAGATGGTTATTAGTCTCAGTTTTGAAATGAGATAACTGAAACTCAGAAGAAACAAGCTCTATACTCAAGGCCATAGTTCTGCTACTACTTTTGTCCTGTGCTATGTGGCTCCTGAAAAAAGTTGCTGCACCATGCATTTTCAGGGGTTCCTCTTGCATGATGGAACATGTGCTCTTCTGACCAAGTCTCAGTGCCATTTACTATCCTTCAGTTTTTTTCTTTAAATAATTAGTATTTATTTAATGTTTGTTTCATAAAGATTAAAAAAAAAACAATAAGGAATCTGGGGAATCTTTTCTGTATATGCTAACAATAATAACAAAAAACTACCATTAATAATACTGAACTATAACTGTATTACAAACTAAAATAGTCATTAAACAGGGTATTAATCTAAATAAAATCAGTGCTATTTTATGTCCTATCTTGTTATATTATATTCAAAATACATAATGTACCTTTTAATTTCTGGAGGCTGTTTCTTGGACTGAACGGCTTTGAGAAATTCAGTAAAATACTCTGGCTTTACAATTGGACGCCCACAAATGAGTGCACATATTGTCTAAAATGAAAAAAAAATATTCATAAATATATAATCAAACATCAGCTTTTTAAAAAATAAATGTTTTAAGTTATAAACTACAAAGAGATTTTTCTATACTATTTTTCCTTTGAGTCCTAAATTTATAAAGGAAGCACACTTATAAAATGTTATTTGGTCATTGCTTAGTTTTAGAATACAAGTCATTATAAAATAGACTATTCACAAATTTAATTTAAAAATTGCTTTTTTGGGGATATATGACATATAACAAAATATCAATCAATTTAAAACACATTCCAATTTTAAAAACATTAAAATGTAAAAAGCATATTGTAGAATTAAGAAAATGCATCTGCTGCAGAAAAGACTATTGAGAAATAAATGTGAGAGATTAGATCACTTTAGCCTAATTGCCTTTTGAAATTATAAGCATGGAATAAAGCATTTACAAGAAAGTATAATGAGTAGATGAATGGGATTACATCAAATTCAAAATAAGTATCAGGAAGAAAAAAAAGAAACTTTAATATGAAAATAAGCTATAAGCCTCAAATGAGATACAGTCACAAAATCTGAAAAGATTTGAAAATACTACTGTGGGCAATGGAAAGAAAATAAAGAAGAATGGGCATAATTCTACAAAACAATATAGCTAAAGAGTTTATAAGAATGCTTTTAATAACAAAGGGTCTGGCCTAAACAGGATTAAGCAGATATAGTGCATATCTCAAGAACAGAGTATGAGATACTAACTTCTAATATGAATGAAATAAATAACTTACAGTATAAAGCAGTAACGTGCAATTCGATACTGGACTAAGTAAACCATACCACATGTGACTCTGGGAAAATTATTTAATTGTTCCATATCTCAGTTTGTACTTCTAGGTTCTCTTGTGGTTCTAACATTCTATAATTTTAACAATGTAAGTTAACTTGCATTTTGGAAAAATTCCCCAAAAAACAACATAATGACCATGTTTTCTTTTTTGGCATATGATTAATCAGAAATATGAAAAAAGATGAAAAATACTGAAAAAAGTTTGCAAACCATGTTGATGTCTAATGGAGAAAGAATCACAAGATGGCCATTAGCTATAATGGCCATACTATTCAGTCTGTAATGGAGTCAGTACAATTTCTCAAGACAATCTAACTGCCTTTGATCTTGCTTTACACCTATCACACAAGTGTATGATTATCTACTCCATTTCCTTAAGTACCTTAATATCTTAATGGGGATTTCCTGGAGCCCATACTCAAATATTCCAATCACTGTAACAGTATATTCCTACTATAAACAAATAGACATTTTGATTTATGAATCTATGATCTGTGGGTTTATTAGCATAAATTAGTACTATGGAGGCTATTCATGTACTGAATATATGAATCAATTTCACAAATTTTCAAAGATGAAAAATTCTTGATCAGAGGTAACCCCAATCAAGGTACAAGTTTAACTTGAGTTTTGACCTAAGCTGCAAGCCTTTCTCTATGACACTTCTTTAGAGTCATGCTTATATTCTAAGTATTAGATATATTATATTAATTATATCAAACATTAAAATATTTTTGAATCATCTCTATATAGCTATTAACCTAAAACAATCCCACATATCTATAGTTAACCTGTTTAAAAGGAGACGAATCACCTCCCAATGTCATTCTTCAATTAGATTTGGAATATAAACAAATCTGAGGAAGATGCAAAATCTGAAAACATACCAAAATATGTTACTGTTTTAATATATAATCAGCATCTTCTAAAGGTACACATCTACATATCTTTAGGTTGTGAAGATTCATTAATGTAAAACTACATAAGAACTTAAAAGTCTTTGTGATTAGGGCCTTAAATCAAATAAATACTAAAAAAGAGAGCTTCAAATGACAAAATGGTATGAGAAACTGCAGGAAGACAACTCCACAGAAGAGACATGACATACTAATTTTGAAGACCAGCAGGCATTAATCCCTGTCTAGTCTCTTTGTTTTTAGACTGAGAGCACAAATTATACACTCCATTAAACTTCATGGTGAAGGGATAACACAAGTCCTTTCCAAAAATGCTAAATCAAAATCTGAAATCTAATTTTATATGCTTCTGCTATTCTCAGATAATAAACAGGTTATCTAAAAAGCCATTTGAACCTAAATAAAGCCAGGGGGTGAAAATACACAAATCTATGACTAACATTTCTTATAGTTTCAAAGCAAATCTTTTTAAAAGTCTGTGTATAGACTGGGCATGGTAGTGCATGCCTATAATCTCAGCAGTTTGTGAGGCTGAGGAATGAGGATCACAAGTTCAAAGCCAGCCTCAGCAACTTAGCAAGGCCCTAAACAACTTATTGAGACACTGTCTCAGATTTAAAAAATTTTAAAAAGGGTGTGAAATGTGGCTCAGCAGTAAAGTGATTCTGGGTTCCATCCCTGGTACCAAGAAAAAGAAAGCTTATTGGGTGAGTAAGCTTAAGTTTATAGAGCTTAATTTTAACATAAAAAGACCTACTTTAATGGTAACTTTAACTGATATCATAACAAGGTGAGTACATTCTTCTGTCCAGTTGTTTACAGTAAGTCCTCCAAGTTGGAATATAGCTTGATTTAAAGAAGTTTTCCCAGAGACATCTAAACAAGAAGAGCATGCAACCAAAGGCTCGTATTCTACTCTGTAAGTGAAAATAAGTTATAAAAAGTTCTATTACTATAGACAGGGCAATTTTTAGAAATTTAAACCTTTAAGCTCACATCACATTTTTATGTATCATTAACTCTCTAACCTATAAAATTGTCACTTCCTAAGTATTGAGTTTCAATAAACATAAAACAATGATAAAAGTCAACATTATATTTTCACCTATGTCAAGCAACTGAACTCCCCATTATGGTGCTCAGAGCCCACACAAACTGACATTCACTCTTATCACTATCTATGATTGACAAATGCATAATCACATAGGTTCACCACTGTGCTAGGAACTTAATTATATTGATATACTGTTTTCAATTCATTATCCATAAATATTCTTATTTTTTAGAACTACTTTGGTGTGAAATAAAACTGTTCATTTTAATTGCAAATTTAAAACTTCTCACCTGAATTTACTTTCAAATACTCCAAAGGTAACTCTATCCCCTGTCTTCAAAGTTTGAGAAAGGCCAGTCTGCATTTTTTCCTCATTAACAAAGGTACCATACTTAGAATTATCTTTTATTGTTAACGTAGGGATTTCATTTATTTGACTCTGAAAAAAAAAAATCAACAAATAATTTATAGTCTTTTACCACTCAGTAATTCAATTTTCAGAGGAAAGGATTTCAAAAGATGAATAACTTTTTAAACAGGCAAAAGCTAAATACACAATATAGTTTAAGGTTGCCTTCAGGGTATGATCACTCAAGTGACAATTAATAATTTCTTAAGGAAATTTCTTAAACCCAGGATTACTGCTTTCATAACATACATTGTCTTTTTCATTTTTTTGCAAATCGGTGAAATTATATGGATAATCCTAAATTACAGGATGTTCCTGACTCCCTGATTTCACACATTTTTTTTTAATATTTTTTTTTAGTTGTAGGTGGACACAATATCTTTATTGATTTATTTTTTTTATGTGGTGCTGAGGATCGAACCCAGTGCCTCAAGCATGTAAGGCAAGCGCTCTACCACTGAGCCACAATCCTAGCCCCTGATTTCACACATTTTAAAAGTTTTTGCTTTGAGATAGTATGTTTCATGTATAACATGTCGGTTTCATTCCTAAAAAATTCTTTTTTCCTTTTTAAATGATCAAAATCACATTGTATAAACTGGTCCAATAAGAATAAAGAGTTAAAAGCTAGAGTTTCTGACTTACAGTAATAGTTTTACTTTTTCTGTAGGAATTTCAATAATGTTTCTCTATACCTAAAAGAATAGACATAAAACCAAAATATGGGCTGGGGTTGTGTGTGGCTCAGTGGCAGAGTGCTTGTCTTGCACATGTGAGGCACTGGGTTCGATCCTCAGCACCACATAAAAATAAGTAAACAAAATAAAGACACTGTGTCCATGTATAACTAAAAAATATTTTAAAAAAACCAAAATATTACAGAATGAACCCATTTATTGCTATCTGTGGTCACTGCTCAAAATAATGGATTATCTTTTTTAGTACCACAAGCATTATCATGAGTGCAGATATTTATATTCATTTCTATCTCTTACCATACATTTCTATGGTAAGAGAATTTATTTTTAAAATTTACTTATTTATTTAAAATAAATCACAAAGAATTTGTATTATTAAAATAAATCATCAAAGCTATTCAAAGGAGCTGTGAGGAATACTTAAGAATTATCTTCCTTAGTACAATATAACAATTTCCACTGGGAAAATGCATTCACTGTTCTATTCCTAGACTTGGTATGATGACTGATACACATGACCTACTAAATAAAAGTGCTATAATTTGGATCTGGAGTGCCTTCCAAAGGCCCATGTGTTCAAGGCTCAGTTGTCAGCCTATGGTTCCACTGGGAGGTGGTGGAACTTCTAAGATGAGCCTAGTGGAGGGAAGTGTGGTCACTGGAAGTAAGCCCCTGAAGAGGATATTGGAACTCTGGCTCTTCTTCTTTGTGCTTCCACGTTGCCATGGAGGTAAGCAGTTTCCTCCACCAAAAACTCCCACCATAATGTACTGTGCTGCAACAGGCCCACAGCAACATGGCAAAGCAACCATGGACTCAAACTGTGAGCCCAAATAAACCTTCTTCCCTTTAGGTTGTGTGTTAGGTATTTCCTCACAGGGACAAAATGCTAACACAAAATGTTAAGAAAATAAATACAAACACGCCCTACTTCCTCTGAGTTTCTAAATCACTAACAGTAAGTTATTGGTACAGAAACTTCAAATTTCAAAATAAATATCACTGATACCACTGCTCATTATAAGGTTGTGAGTTTTGTTTTTTGTAGTTCTGCTAATTAAATGCAAGGCCTCACAGGTTAGGCAAGTGCTCTGCCACTGAGCAACAATTCTATTCTCAATTGTAAGTATTTAATTTTAACATTAAAAAAAAAAATCCAGGGGCTGGGGTTGTGGCTCAGTGGTAGAGTATTTGCCTAACGTGAGACACTGGGTTCAATTCTCAGCACTGCATATAAATAAATAAAATAAACATCCATCAACAACTAAAACAATTTTTTTAGAACAAATTAAAAAAAAAATCCAGTTCTATGAAAACAAAAGGTCCACTGAATTCTCAAAGGTACCAAAATAATCTTTTATGATTTCAGTTGCCTCATTGCAAACTAGTGAAATAAAATTAATAACTTACCAAGTTGGTTAGAGGAAAGTTAGCTGTTAGCACAGCATGATTTCGACTGATTGACTGATCTTCTTCAATTAAAATGGCACAATTTTTCCTTCCAACAATGTACTCAGTACCAGTCAAAAGTCTGTATGGTTCTCCTAAGCAAAAAGAAAAAAAAAAGTAAATTGAAGACACACGTGTTCAAGTACACATACATACATACATATACATGTGTATAGAAAATGTGATATCAAATATTTAAACAACACTTTCATTGTTTAAATGTTAATCAATTTTGTTTATATCAAACTGTGTTTTCTAAAAAAGCTCCAGAAAGGACACAAAATATTACCTAAATAGATGAAAAGCTATACTATTTTTCTAAAGGGAAAACAATACTGGAACCAGTTTTTGAACCCAGTTTTTGCTGTATGTGGTCACTGCTCAAAATAATGGATTATCCTTTTTAGTACCACAAGGATTATCATGAGCACAGATATTTATATTCATTTCTATCTCCGTACCATACATTTCTATCAATGGTTGTGATTAAAATAAATCACAAAGGACTTATTATTAAAATAAGTCAAAGCTATTCAAAGGAGCTATGAATATAGCTTATTAACTATAAATTTAATGTATTACCAAGAAAATCACAGTATTGTGTTTGGAACTCAATTACATAGATTCAAAAGTCATTGGGAAAGTATGTTTAAAAGTAGTCAAGAAAAATCTGAATAGTATTACAGGAACCTGGTCCATCAGATGGCAAAGTATGCCATAAAGCTATAGTAATTAAAAGGTATGAAAGTTACAATCCAGCTATACAACTCCTGGTGAAATCAGCACATAAGATATAACTGATACTCATGTTCACTGTGGCGCTGTTCACAATAGCCAAGATAGGGAATCAGCCTAGGTACCCATCAACAAATGGATAAAAAGAAAATATGGCATATATATAGAATGAAATTCATTCAGCCATAAAAAAGAATGAAATGCCATTTGCGGGAAAAATGGATAGAAATGGAGGTTATCATGTTAAGCGAAATTAGCCAGGCACAGATGAAGTACTACATGTTTTCTCTGATATGTAGAAACGGGGGTGGGGAGATGCTGAAAATAGAAAACGGACTGTCAGGGAGGAGGCAAGAGATTAAAGGGTACTAAGAAGGGTGGATATAATCAAAGAATCACATGTGTAGCCAGGGGTGGTGTACACCTGTAATCCAAGCAACTCAGAATGCTGAGGCAGAAAGATCACAAGTTTGAGGGCCACCTGGGCAACTTAGTGAATTAAAAAAAAGGGAAAGAAAAAGTGTTGGGAATGTAGCTCAGCGGTAAAGTGAGTTCTACCCCCAGTACCATAAAACAAAAAACAAAAAAACTAAACAAAACAAAATGATAAATGCACACAACAGAAATGCCAGTGAAAGCCATAACTGTGTGATTAATATAGTTGAATGATTAGAAAAAGTATTCAAACATAAACAAACAGAAGGTATGAAATGGATTAGGAGTAAATAATACAGATCAAGGCAATAACATCTGGGTGGGATTCAGGTGCATATTTTGGGGAATTCTGTTTTTATGTCAAAGGCAGCAATAGCGAGAAATGATTTTTAGTTTTAAAAACACATTGTAAATCACAAATTGCTGGAGTAACAGCATGTGTGTTGGAGATTTGTGGAATTTGGCATGGGAGCAGGGGATTCCATTACCACAATAGTAGGATGATTGGAGCACATATATTAGACAAGTTGGAAAGGAGCCCAGGAAAGCCCTGATCTCCATTCTAATAAGTAGTTTGGACTACATGTCCTGTTCATCACAGACTCTTAACTTGGAGAGTTTCAAGGAAAAAACTTTGTGTTGTTTACTACACAACACAAAACAGGTTAGAGGAAGGTCCACAGCTTGCATCAGATTATAAGAGTTCATCATCCTCCAAATGTGTACAGTGAACTACAACCTAACATGAGTATCAGTCAATCAGACTGCCTGCCAACTGATCAGACCATGGTCACATGTCTCATCACACTATGCCCCAATAAGGCAAATGCTATAGTGGAACCAATCAAGCTGTTTTGTATGTTGCTTCCTTTTCTGTCTATAAATTTTGCTTGGCCAAGATGCTGGATGGAGCCCTCTAAACATCCACTGGTTTAGGGTTATGCTTGATTCATAAATCCTTATTTCCTCAAACTCTGCTCAACTTAATTTTTTTCAAGTTCCTATCTTTCTTTCAACAGTGCTAGGATTTGGTACATGCCAGGAAAGCATCCTATCACTTTATTTTGAGACAAGGACTCCCTGCCCGGACTGGACTCAAACTTTCACTCTTCCGGCCTTGGCCTCCTAGTAGCTGGGATTACAGGAATGCACCCGGGGCCCTGGCTGTTTTAAGTTTTTCTTTTAACACACGTACAGGAAAACTAAGAGCCAGTCAGGTTTCTATAAATGAATGGAATCCTACCTTGTCCACAAACACAAAATTTGTTTTCTTCCTTCGCAGTGCTCCAAACCACAGGGATGCCCTTTTCTTTGCATTTTTGTAGTATTTATCTTCACATTCCTATATATTGTCAACTTAGCCTTTTTAATAGTTGTGGGAACTGAAAATAATGTAGCCTGAGAAAAAGGAAAAATAGCTTGCACTGACAGCTTTCACCTCCCCTGACAAATGTCTTCCTGGGGCTAATTGCAGGCAGAAAGGAGTGTCTTGCCAGATTGGAGACACTAATTTGCAGAACACAAGACCTTTAACCCAAGGACTCAAATTCCTGAGCCTTAAAGCTGACCATTTCATTGATTGATGGAACAAACTTCAAATTCCTAAGTGTCCAGGAAAATTCATATGCTCACTAGACCACGTCACAGGATAACTTATATAAACCCAGTCCCTTTCTTTGTTTGGTGGCTCAATTTCCAACAGGAAAGTGGGTCCATCCCCGTAGATGTGGTGCTGTTCCTGAATAAAGCCTGAAATGATTTGTGAAGTTTGCTTTCATCCCACTTTTTTTGCACTAACACTCTTCATTGATCTTTTTTTTTTTTCATTCATAATGTAAACTTGCAGAGGACAAGACCCAATTATAGGTACTTGCTTAACCCTCTATCAAGGAATAACTACACAAAGGCAGCAGTTAACTTATGAAAATGTTCTACTGCCAGAAGTGCAGGAAAGGGGGTGAATCAACTTTTTCCACTGTACAGATATTATTTGGGGAAAGGTCTGAAACAAGTCTGAAAGCAAGTTTTACTGTCTGCCATATGGTTCTTCAAAAAAAAGAAACGCTATGCCCTAGACAGACTACTTCGTTGTTATCCTGTGGTCTGGCTTTAGAAACTGCCTGGTGGTGTCTTCCTAAAAGTGTAAAAGACCAGGCGTCCCAACAGGAATGCGTCTGGGGCTCGCTCCAGCACACCGTGTGAGCTGGGGCTGTGGGTTCCAGTCTGGCGTGGACTGAGTCACCGCACCACCCCGGAAGAAAACGCGGCGTCCTCACACAAACTTCCGACTATCGCATCCCGCTTCCACAGAATCTCAGGGCGGGTACAGAGGCCGCGCCGGAAGGCAATGAGAGCGGACCGGAAGTGTAGCTCCGCACACTCCCCGCAGCAGCGGCTCCCAGGAAAACCAGCCCCTTACCTTTCCCTTCCACTCTTACCTAGTACCGGGCTCGCCGCGGGAACGAGCTTCCACATGGGTCCGGCTCCTCAGGATGGGGGCCGACCACCGGCCACGTCGCAGCGGATAGCCGATGTACACGCGGTCACAGCGCGGGCAATGCGCGGGAACCTAAGGACGTGCGCGCTCCCGGCAGCCGCGCAAGCCCCGTTGGAAACCGAGGGATGAGGCGGGAATGCGATTGAGCGCTAGGGCGCTACCTGGTGGTATGAAAAGGGGCAGCGCAATATGAATTGAAGGGTGTTGCATTAAGAGAATGAAGGCCGGATTCATTTTAAGGTGTTCATAAAATATATCTATTTTTTCTGATTATGAAAGGAAATAATTTTAAAAATTAACCTTAAAGCAATGTGAGGAAATCTTCTAATTAAATACACTAACTGATCAGTTATGTAGTTCCTTGCTTTTGCAGTATATTAAATTGCGGTTGTTCCTTTGATCAACCCTAACAATGCTGATAATGATGAAGATAAGGATTTCACCTCAAAGTCAACTCATTACATTAAATATTTTCTAAGTCTAAATCAACTTCTTTATTTCATCAGGTTCCACTTTCATCTAATCCCATTCTAAGTACTGGACAGACTACATTTACAACTGTCCTTTTGCAAGCCCAGCAATCCCCAGAAGGATACCACTCTCCTCTTCCACACTGACAAATAAAGATCTGAGATCACATCTTTGATTATGTAATTTCTGGTTGAAAAAAGCAGATTGTAACAAAATAAAAATATATCACTTTAAAAGCGTGGCTTACCGGTCTCTGTTACCAACATAGATACAAAAATCCTAGCACAAGATTAGTAAATTGAATCAAGTGGTATTATAAAAAGAATAACCATACCCAGGTGGGCTATATTCCAGAAACAGAAAGGTGGGTGGGTTAACACTGGAGGAAAAAAAATCAATGTAATTCACCAGAATAAATTCTTTAAAAAGGAGAAAAATCTTACCATTATCTTAGTAGATGCAGAAAAATCATTTGATAAAATTCAATACGTATTCATGACAAAAGCTCACTGAAAAATAGGAATAGAAGGATCATTCTCTCTCTTTTTTTTTTTTTTTTTTGGTACTAGAGATTGAACTCAGGGACACTCGACCACTGAGCCACATCCGCGGCCCTATTTTGTGTTTTATTTAGAGACAGGGTCTCACTGAGTTGCTTAGCACCTAGCCCTTGCTGAGACTGGCTTTGAACTCGTGATCCTCCTGTCTCAGCCTCCCAAAGTGCTGGGATTACAGGCATGCACCACCATGCTCGGCTAGACAGATCATTCTTGATCTGATAAAAGACATCTACAAAAAATTTACAGCTTACATTATACTTAAGATAAATTATTGATCATTTTCCCTTGATATCAGGAATGAAATAAGAATCTATCTGTTCTTATTTTCTTTTTTTGCTACTGGGAATTGAACTCAGGAGTTTTTTGAGCAGTGCTCTTACTAAGTTGCCAAGGCTGGCCTTGAAAACATGGTATTGGATGTTCTAACCAAGAAAAAAAAGGGGAATAATATAATATATATTATATAAAAGAGAAAATCAAGACGGACAATCCAGAAAGGAAGAAATAACACTGTCATTATACACAAGTGATGTAACTGAGTACATTGAAAATCTAAAACAATTTGTTGACAAATTATTTGAATTAATAATTGAATTTAATAAGGTCATTATATATAACATATAGCTTTACTGAAGAAATAAATATGAAATAACATATAAAATAGGTAATAATTGCACCAAAATCATCAATTGCTTAGTGGTAAATCTATGATGTCATACAAAACATGATTGACTATAAAACATGATAGAAGTATTTTGGATTATTTCAGATTTGGAAATACATAATGAGATATCCAGGGATGAAACTCAAGTCAAAGCATAAAATTCATTTATATTTCAAACATGTAATTACACATAGCCTGAAGGTAATTTTATACAATATTTAATATTATTGTTATTATTAATTTGGTGCCAGAGATTGAAGCCAGGTTTTCCATGTGCTGAGCACATGCTCTACCACTGAGATATATCCTCAGCTTAAATAATTTTTTTTTGATGAAACAAAGTTTCATGGTATGGAATTTTCCACTTCTGGTTTCATGTCAGTGTTTTAAAAGTTTTGGTTTAGAGCATTTAAGATTTTGTAAATATTTTCTATTATTTGGGATCAGCACATATTCACAGGATTTAGTATAGGTTCAAGTTTGTAACAATCAGATATATAGGTGTATGTCTAGGGATCTTACTGGAATTATTTATGCCAATTTAATATGAATACTTTCTGATTATATTTTCTGATAAAGTTGGGAAAGAACATTTTCCTCTTACCAGTCACCTAAAACCAGTTATGTGAAGTTATGTTGCTCTACTTCTGAAAGGAAGGTTTCTTCTTCTCTCTTTCGTCTTTTCGTTTCTATTGAAGATGGAATCTGGGGAACTTTACTACTGAGCTACACCCTCAGTCATTTTATTTTTTATTTTGAGATTGGATCTCACTAAGTTTCTGTGCAAAATTTGCTAAATTTCCCAGGCTGGCCTCAAACTTGCTTCTTCCTGTCTTCGCTGCCCAGGTTGCTAGGAAGTACAGATGTGTGCTACCATGCCAAGCTGCTTCTGTAAGATTTCGCATAGGTACAGTTGCCCTAATTGGGGTTATTACTTGGTCCAGTTGCAGTAGTTACTGTTTTTTTTTTCTTTAAAAATTATTGTTTTTTTTTTCTTTAGGGCAAAATAGCTATCATTCCCCTATATTGTTTTTTGTTTACTTTGTTGATTGTGCAATTTCAGAGGCTCCCTATTGGCCATTTTGACAGCTTTACCTCATAGGTAAGGAACTGATGTGGGGCTGACTAATTAACAAGTATGTCCATTTCAGTTATACTTTTGGGAACTGGGAAAATGACCATCAGAGAGGTCTGTGTGCTCCATGTACTGCACTATATGCCACTATATGGGTAAGGACTTCACTATCTGACACTTATATACCTCTACTCCAACTGGTAGCCATAATAATATTTTGAGTTCTCATATTTTGAGTTCTCACTGGTTTACACAAGTGTTCCTCAGAGGTCCATATGTAAATCCTTGGTCCCCAAGATGGTATTAGGAGGTACTATGGACTTTTAAGACATAAGACCTAGTGGTAGGTCCTTAGGTCACTGGGAGCATGTCCCTGAAAGGGATTGTGGGACCCTTGTATCTCTTTCTCTGTGTCTCTGCTTCCTGGCCCAAGATGTGAGCAGTTGCTCTAACATGTGTTCCCACTGTGATGTGCCCCAGAGACCCAAACCATGGGACTTGAACTTCCAGAACTGTGAGCCAAAGTAAAATCTCTCCTTACTTCATAAGTTACCCATGTACCACATTTCATTATAGTGATGTAAAGCTGACCAACAGAGGTATCAGTAATGATCATGTACAACAATCCTCAAAATGAGCATTCTTTTTTTTGGTACTGGAGATTGAACTCAGGGGCACTCGACCACTGAGCCACATCCCCAGCCCTATTTTGTGTTTTATGTAGAGACAGGGTCTCACTGAGTTGCTTAGCGCTTTGTCGTTGCTGAGGCTGGCTTTGAACTCACGATTCTCCTGTCTCAACCTCCCTAAGTGCTGGGATTACAGACTTGCGCCACCACGCCCCGCTAAAATGAGCATTCTTTTTAGCACATGGTTTCCCAAGTGAGTGGCCACAGGTCCCTTCGGGGGAAGGAATGGGAGTGCAATGGGGGCAGAGGAAGTCTTTACTGTATATTCTCATCATGGTATTTTAGGGTCTTTCTTCCCAGCAACCCTGCCCCTCCTTTGGCTAATGGATTCTGTGTGGTTCAGATCAGGAAACTGGGTGAGAGAGACTTTTTGTTGAGATTGCTCCTCTTGGCCTTGTGTCATTCATCCATGGTATCTTTTTACTCTATAGATTGAGCGTGCCCTGTTGGCTAGCTTTTTTTTTATCTTTCTCCCTAAGGATGCCATATTCTACTACTCATCTTTAAAGCTCTCTCTGGGTCAAGAGCCCTGGCTGACACTCCACTCTTTCAGTTTTCCACCACACCTATGTGCCAGTGCAGTTACTATGTTCCCGAAAAATCTTACTTTCCATTTCAGTATATTACTTTACCCATTGCAAACATCCTGCTAGGCCAGGATATCATTTATGGCTATCCTGTAAACCTCCTATTAGTATTACCTATCACATATATGTCCATGTCACTTGCCTGTATTCACTGAGGATATTGTTACCCATGTAAGAGTTCTTTGCTCTATCCCAACTCCTGCCATCTTTCTCAGTTAATCAAAAGCTATACTAATAAAATCATTTAATGTGCTAGGCTTATATTTCTTTGGCTTTCTCAGCTCCTATGACTTTCATCTGCATACACACACTGCTCTCTTGCATGGCCACACTCTAGATTTTCACATCATCAGAACTCTCACCATTACTGTTCTATTCTGACAGGGGCTGCCTGGTCTTTAGCTTAAGGGCTCACTCCCATTATACCTGCTGCTTAACCTCATCCAGGTCTCTGATTCCTCCACTGCCCAGGCCATCAGTCTTCTTCTATCTTCCTTCCTCTCCAAGCTGGATACCAGGATCTTTAGTTTGATTATTTTTACTCTCAGATGAGTTCTTAGTCCTGAGCTGTGGCTCTCAGAGCTACTTTTACTTTCAGATCTCTTAGGTCTTGCTCTCAACTCTGAAACTCACTTACTATTAGCCCTAAAAAACTCCCACGTATGGGTCAATCTTACAAAAACATTCCCTACAGAGGCAAAAAAAAATCTGTCCATCTCAGAAGATAAGGAGTTAATGGAAAACCTAAATTCTAAAATTAATTGAACTACAGACCAAAAATCTTTGGTATGTTTTCCTGCTTTTAAGAAAACCCATTCTCCATAATCCTAAAGAGCTATTTCAGACCTTTGCCAAACTCCTCAACTCTGGTCATCCTTTCCCTATGGTATCATATCTAATTGAGGAAATCGATACAAGAACTTCCTTGTAATTTCTAACCCTACTCTGCTTCTACTACTATCTATCTATCTATCTATCTATCTATCTGGCAAGACAATTTTCTTTTATTTTAGAATCTTTACCTGCTTCTCATCCTTGCTTTCTTATCTCTGGCTTCAGGATATGATTTGACTTTTTAGTTAGAACCAGTTTCTCCATTTGTGCTTAAGCCCATCTCCTCTCATTTTACCTAGGGTTTTGATTTATCAGTTACCTTTTTTCCTATTTAATCTTCATTTCCTCTCTCAGATTCCTTCATTATATCTTAAGAACATTTAAAAGACCATCTTTCCATTCCCCCAAATTCTATTAACCCTGCCTAAAATGTCTAAGATTAAGCAAAATATAGGTTTAATAGAGCTAGGATTTACTTGTTTTCAGTATCACACAACATTTAACTAACAAAACTAGCTTTTTTAAAAATAATTTTTTTAGATGTTGATGGACCTTTATTTTATTCATTTATTTATATGTGGTGCTGAGAATCAAACCCAGTGCCTCACACATGCTAGGCAAGCACTCTACCACTGAGCCAAAACCCTAGCCCCAAAACTAGCTTTTATCTACAAGTAAGATTAAATAATAGCTGCCTTGCAATATTATTGTCAGGGACAAATGAGATACTCTGCTATATGTGGTAGATGTAAAACAAATATTAGGTCATTTTTCATTCCTTGAAGGTAGGCATGGTGTCTGAGATGTTTTTGTGTACTTACTGTAAAATCATATTTGTATCTTTAGCATTTAACATAGTGATGGATAAACTCTTGAACTTGACTACTCATTAAACTCTTTCACCCTTATTCCCAACTATTACATATGTTGGACCCATGAAAGACAGTGGGGTCTGGAGAAATGAGAAGCATATGGAGAAAATGTGTTGCACAAGGTATATTTTTATGACTCTGGAAATTGATGGTATCAATAGGTATTTTACTAGAATAAATTGTTTAACTTCTATATTTTTTACTTGTTGTTATGGTTTTGATATGGAACATTCCCCCAAAGGCTCACATGTTGAAGACTTGGTCCTCAATGCAGCAATTTTTAGAGGTAAGGCTTTTGGAAAGAAATTGGATCATGAGGATGCCAACCTCATGATCATGGCAGAATGGGCTATTAGGATGTGGGGTCCAGTTGGAGGAAGTAGGTCATTGGGGATGTGCCTGTGAAGGATGTATTTTATCTCTGGATTTCTCTCCCTTTCTCTCTCCTGCATACTGGATGCCATGATATGAACAGCTCTGCTCCACTGTGCCCTTTCCGCCATGATGCTCTGCCTTACTTACCACAAGTCCACAGCAATGGGGCCAGCCAATCATGGACTGAAACCTCTGAATGGGATCAAACATGACATCTTCATACATGTTTTTGTGATAAATAATAAGAGGAATTGCCAGCAACATTTGTCACATAGTTCATCCTAAATTCACTTGGAAATTGGGATGACCATCTGTGGTAGCTAATTGATTTGATCCAAAGGAAAATAAATCTGTGGTAGCTAATTGATTTGATCCAAAGGAAAATAAAACTTTTCTTATCATAATGATAGGAGGTAGGTTTGCAGTTTAGAGTCAGAACAGTCAAATATTAGGTTCCTACCTATAAGGTCTTCCTTTAGAATTCTTCCTTGTGGATTACATTTCAAAGGGATGGCTTTCATGTCCATGAGAGAGACATTGCTGGGTTATAAAGCTAGCAAGAGGCTTACTTAACCTTTGTTAGTAAAGATTTTATATACATTTCAAAGATGAAGAATTTACAATGACAGGTTGTGTTAGTCAGCTTTCCATCAGTGTGACAAAATACCTGAAATAAACAACTTGTAAGGAGCAAAGGCTTATTTTGGCTCACAGTTTCAAGTTTCAGATCATGGTCACTTGGCCCTGTTCCTTTGGGCCTGTAGTGGCATGGTATATGTAGGGAGTATATGCCATAGACATTCCTGGAGATGCTGGGGACTCACTAAGTTGCTGGCCATAAGGAATAGCAGTTATTGACTTGCTTAGTCATGCCTGCTTGCAATCGATAAGGGGCTTTAAGGGGCACCTAACCATAGGCCTGCCTAGCAATGACTGGTTGCAATTGATAGGGAGCTCAGCTCCATGCGCATGCTTAAAGAAAGGCCCAGTTGCAATTATACTATCTCACTGTATGTAACCAGTGAACAGCGACTTTTACTGGGTGTAACCAATCACCAGCTCATACCACCAACTTGGAACTATATTTATTTATTTATCTATCTATTTATTTATTTTTGCTTAAAGAATAAATTTTACTTGCTGTCATCACACATAGAAAAGAGTAATTATGGAAGACAAAGGGTATGTAAATTTGTTTAATTGTAGTAATCATTTTGTAAACATGTGTATCAAAACATCATGTTTTAACACTTTAAATATATACAGTGAACAAAAGAAAAACTAGACCAACAGGATTGCATCAAACTAGAAAATTTCTGTGAGCAAAGGAATTGATCAACAAAGTGAAGAGACAACCCAAAGATTGAAACATTTGTAAATCATACATCTGATAATGGGCTAATACGCAAAATACATAAGAAACTTCAACAACTCAATGATAATAAAACAAATAGCTCTATTAAAAATGATCAAAGTATATAAGTAGACACCTTTCAAATGAAAACATAAAAATGAACCACGGAAATATGAAAAACTGCTCACTATCTCTAATCATCAGGGAAATGGAAATTATTTTTTATTTATATTTATTTATTTATTTTTTTAAAATATTTTCTTTTAGTTGTAGATGGACACAATGTCTTTATTTTATTGCTTCGTATGTGGTGCTGAGGATCGAACCCAGGGCCTCACGCATGCGAGGCAAGCGCTCTGCCGCTGAGCCACAATCCCGGCCCTATTTATATTTATTTTTTAAAATGCATTTCAAGTCAGTACATATATAGAGCTCAATTTTCCATCCCTCTGGTTGCAAACAAGATAGAGTCACACCATTCCTGTCTTCATACATGTACCTAGGTTAGTGATGTTGGAACTGCATTTAAACTGCTTATCCCGCTACATTGTGGGCTTTGCTCCAAGGACATCCGTGAGACCGGCCACCTTGCTGTCCATCCCTGGATCAACTCCACCATTCCCTGACGTCCAGCTGTTGGCTCAAGAGAACCATCAGACAAGGACAATGTCTGCTCTTTGGCTAAGAGAAGTCACCAGGCATTGGAGGTATTTTGGGGCTTGTGGTTGCCTTAGGATGTGTGAATTCCTTGTAATGTTTACTTGCCCTAGGATTGTGTGAACTACTGGTAGTGTTTAGTTGCCCTAGGATAGATAGTGTAACTTACTTAAAGTGTTTAATTAGTGCGCATTGAATGCTAGTTGGGTTGCTCCAGCACATCCAACAATTTTTGCATTAATTAATTATATTTGATGATTGTTGTGATTGAACATACAATTACATTTAAAGACAATCCACCTCTGAGTAATTATTAATTGCACATGCTGCTCGTGACAGTATATCATAGAGGAAGCACATGGTTGAGGAGGCTTATTCACCTCATAGCATCCAGGAAGTAAAAGAGAGAGAGAAAGGAAAGTTCCAGAGTCCCAATATCCTTTTCAAGGTGTAATACCAATGACCTAACTTCCTCCCACTTGGTCCCATCTCCTAAAAGTTCTGTTTCATTCCTATAGTGCCACAGGCTAGGGACCAAGCCTTTAATATATGGGCCTTTGTGAGATATTTAAGATCTGAACCATAGCACAAGTTTTACAAAATACAATAACTAAAAAAAAAAAAAAAATGTCCTATACTGTCAGTTTCCCCAGGGAACAGTTCCAGGATCACTGTGGATACCAAACTCCATAGATATTTTAGTCCCTAATATAAAATGATGGCATTGGGCTTAGCTTAGCGGTAGAGCCCTTGCCTAATATGCATGAGGCCCTAGGTTCAATTCTTACCACTGTAAAAGTAAATAAACATTAGCATATAACCTGTACACATCCTCCCATATACTTAATTTCTAATATTTTACATTTTTTTTTAGTTGTAGATGGACACAATACCTTTATTTTGTTTATTTATTATTAATGTGGTGCTGGAGATCGAGCCCAGTGCCTCACACATGCTAGGCAAGTGCTCTACCACTGAGCTACAACTCCAGCCCTCCCATATACTTTGAATCATCTCCAGGTTTCATAATACCTAGTGAAATGTAAATGCTGTCGAAATAGTTGTAATACTATATTATTAGGGAATAACAAGGAAAAAAGTGGGTACATGTTTAATACATTTTTTTTTCTGAATATTTTTGATCTGTGGTTGGTTGAATCCCAAAATGTAGAACTGTGGATTTGGAGGGCCCATTTGTAAATACTCTAAGAAAAGGGATGAGGGGAACCTCTTCCTTTATTTTCAACAGGGAGAATTAAAACTCCTTTTTTTTTTTTTTTTTGTCTTGGTACTAGGGATTGAACCAGGGGTACTTTATCACTGAGCTACATCCCCAGCCCTTTTCATTTTTTATTTTGAGATGGGGGTAGGGGGAGGGGTATCTCTCTAGGTTACTTAGGACCTTGCTAAATCACTGAGGCTGACCTGGAATTAACGACCCTCTTGCCTCAGCTTCTTGAGTTGGTGGGATTTACAGGTGTGTACCACCGTGTCTGGCTAGCTTTGTATTCTTCTTATTGTGTGTATGTGTGTGTGTGTGTGTGTGTGTGTGTTATGGTTTAGATCTAGAAATGTCCTCTGAAAAGCCCATGTTTTGGAGGCATGGTCCAATACAGTAAGGTTCAAAGGCAGGGGCAATGATGAGAGCTGCAGCCTCATCATTGGATTAATCCACTTGATGGATTGATAATTTGAATGCACTACTGAGTGGTGGCTGGAGTAAGAAGTAGATCTCTGGGGGCATTCCTTGGGGATTATATTTTGTCCCTGGCTTCTTGCACACATGTTCTCTCCTTCTCTCTTTCCCTGCTTCTCTCTTTCCTTAGCTTCCTGGCTGCCATGAACTGAGCAGCTTTGCTGAGCTCTGCCATGCTCCTCTTCCATGATGTTTTGCTTTCCTCAGGCCCTGAGCAGTGGAATCAGTGGACCATGGACATAGACCTCTGAAACCATGAGTCCAAATCAACTTTTCCAGCTCTAAGCTATTCTTGTCAGATATTTTGGTCACAGTGATAAAAAGCGACTAACATGGAGTTTATTGGTGATTGAATCCAGGGCTTCACACATGCTAGGCAAGTGCTCTACTACTGAGCTACATTCCCAGAACTTTTTACTTATTTATTTTATTTTGAGACAAGCGTAGCTAAATTGCCCAGGTTGGCCTTGAACTTGTGACCTTTCTGTCTCAGCTTCCCAAGCAAGTTCTGTATTCCTTTTTTTTTTTTTTTTTGTACCAGGGATTAAACTCAGGGGTACTCCACTACTGAGCTACGTCCCCACCCCTATTTTGTGTTTTATGTAGAGACAGGGTCTCACTGAGTTACTTAGTGCCTCACTGTTGCTGAGGCTGGTTTTGAACTGGCGAAATTCTCCTGTCTCAGCCTACCAAAGTGCTAGGATTACAGGTGTGTGCCCCCACACCTGGCATGTATTCTTAATTGTCTTTACATTGCCAGGCTGAGTAGGACTGATTACTCTCTTCATCCTCTTCCCCTGTTCTCCTCTAGTTTTTGATTAACAACAGGTCACTCGAGGCAAGCACTCTACCACTGAGCTACAATCCCAGCCCCCAACGGGTCACTCTTGATGTACAAATAGTGTTCACTGGTTGTTGATTGGCTAGGCTCTGTTCTAAGTGTTTTAAATACGTTATTTCATCCATACTTAGGTAGAACTTTATGAATTCTTAATATCTGCATTTAACAGATAAAGAACTCAGGGGCTGGGATTATGGCGCAGTGGTAGTGTGCTCACCTAGCACGCATAAGGCACTGGGTTCGATCCTCAGCACCACATAAAAATAAAATAAAGATATTCTGTCACCTACAACTAAAAAATAAACATTTAAAAAAAAACAGATAAAGAACTCAGAATTTATAAGCTGTTAAACATTATACGTCTAGTGAGACACATAACTCACTTTGAACCTCAGCAGTTGACTAAGTCTACAACTGACCAGCAAAGAATAATGTACAGTAGCTGAGAGCAGGGGCATTAGAGCCAGAAAGAGTTGGGCTCAGATTCCATCTGATTCCATAAGTTGAAAAATTTACCTAATCATTCTCTGCCTTGGTTTCCCAAATGTTGATAATAACAGTGTATACTTCATAAATGCTTATGAGGATTAGTGAAATACATTTATAGGATGTTGAGCAGTCTGACATTCAAAACTGTTGAGAAATACTAGCTTCCATGAATAATAAAACCCCAAGCACTGAAGTTAGTTAGATCCCATGGCTCCTGCCTAATGGCAAGAATTTGTTGCTTCTGGCATGGCATTTTTCTTTCATGCCTCTAGTCCATTCCTTAGAAGATCCCATGGATGCTACAAGTTTATCTTTAAGTTATTTTTATGGTCCCATGTTTAGAAAATGGTAACAGTATCAGTACTTATTCATTGGATAAATGTTTGTTGAAGGCTCACTATTGTGCTGAATAAAATAATGGAAAATTAAAAACTCCTCCTCCAAAACTCCCCTCAAACTTAATTAGTAATACACTGCTATCTACTGGAAGCCTTACTAGTAACATAAATAGCCGATTAGCACATAGTTTGTATGATTATGTTATATTCAGCGAACAATATGAGAGAACAAGAGATCACTTTTTACTGCAATATGAATTGCAGATCACCTAAAAGATGGCGACACCCACGCTCACAGAAATAGCAAAAGGAAGTGGCTATGAAATTATCAAAGTAATATAATATGTACTAGTTAATTATGCAGTTATGATTTAATACTGAAGCTTGACCTTTTTTACATTTGTATTGACTACAGATGGCACCACGTATGGTCCATGTTTGACAAATCCTAACTTTAAAAAATAGATTTGTGCATATTTTATGATAGTACATGATAACATGGACTTAGCTACATATATTTTACCCATTCATGATATATGTAACTTTTATTTTTTTCATGATTTCTACGCTCCACGGTTTGCCAGTTTCTTTCTTTTTTTTCAAAATTTTCCAAGTCTCAAAAATAGGAAAAAAAAATTGGGGGGTAAATAAACGGACCCATGCTGTTCAAACCCCTGTTCTTCCAGGGTCTATCTTTGCTTTTTAGTTGTGTTATCAGTTCCTTTGTGAGAAAAAGGCCGGACCTTCCAAGTAAGTCTGCATTCCGGCGATAGGCGGCGGTATGTCCTGCAAAGTTGCAGCCGCTTCTCCCTAGGAAAAGTGGTCTTGTTTTAAATGTGAGATACTATTCTGCTACTATGTGAGTTTGTGTAACATTGACAACGAACTTAAACGCGCACTTAAGTACAGACATAAATTACGGACCAGAGTATTGCCACTGGGTAGGCAACGGGTGTATGTTGCTAATTTTTGCAATTTTGCAAACCCTCGCAAGGCGCCAGTGGCCGTCCACTCCCAAGAGGAGCACGGAAACCGCTAATCCCGCCCTACAAAAACACTCAGCTGGGGGGAAAATGTGTTCAAGACGCAAGATCAGGTCCTCGGCAGACCCAGGATGTCACGCCGCTAACAACGTCCCTGAAACCCCGGGCTTCCGCTGTGGCCCAGCTCCCGGAACTTAGCACTTCCTGGCCCTCCGCCGAGCCCGGCAGCCTTCCGGCCAGAGTTCCAAAAGCGACATGGCGCTGCTAGGCAGCGTATGCTTTGCTCGTGCGACCCAGCTGCCCTGTGGTCTCGGCCCACGGCGGGTAAGGCGGCGCTGGAGGGGCCGAGGGTCCGGCTGCTCTCCCCATCCCCCTGCTGGAGGCGGCCGGGAGGCGCAGAGCGAGAACTGGGGGGCTCTGGGCGCAGGGAGGCGCGAGGAGAGAGGGCGTGTAAGCCCCTGGGCTGAAGCTGCTTAAACAGTGAGGACCTGGGTGGGGATCACAGTCCCCTTTCAGATGAGGCTGGTGAGCTTAGATGGATAGGGAGCCACGTAGTTTTTGAAGTTTTCACAATTCCTGCAAGTTTCAAAGTTGTGTGTAAATAGGTAGGAAGAGGTTGGGAAGGGTGAGTCACAGCTGGTCCCTGGAATGAGAAAGGGTCGCGATGGGGAATGGTTTCCAGAGGGAGCACTGGTGTTATCATTATTAGAAATTTTCACTACTCCCTCCCCTCGGTCAGAAGATAGACCAAGGCCCTGTGAAAAGACACTAGCAAAGTCCACACACAGTCCAAATGATACCGCTGGTTACCAGTGATGCGTTCTGCTTCTTCACATCTTGAAGTTTACAGGGTTTATTTTAAAAAAGGGGTAACAGACTTCTCCGGGGAGTGAGAAGGGGGCCACAGCTGGTATCCTGTTATGGGAAGAAGTACACATGTTTTGCCCTTTTATGTGTGCTAGGCTTCCTATGTTCTACTCTCTTCCCCTTATCTCTCTCTGCCTGTGTACATAACTAGTCCCAGGATATTTGGTGGGATGGCCAGAAGGGTGAAAAGTACATGGATAGGGGGAAGGGCCCAGGTGGAGTGATTTGGGCAGGAAGGGGGGCATAATTCACAACTCCTAGGGACTGGTTACCTTAGAAACAGGTAGGAGCTGGGGCAGATTTTTCTGATGAGGGTGGAGGAAGGGTTCTGAAGGCATTAGCATTTCAATACCTCTCCTACTTCCCAGACTCAAATTGGCCTCCTAGATCCTACCTGACTTGATTTATATATCTACACTGACTGCCGGTCTAATTCTGGCTTCACAAAGACCATACCACAGGCTGGAATCTCATAGGAGAGATTTATTGTCAGTAGCAAGGAGAGACTGATAAGACTGTCCCCTTGAGGAGGGCAGCAGCTTGTCAGCTCTCACAGAGCAGCTTTATAGCTAGAGGAAGAATTCCACATGCCCGCTTGGGGGTTGCAAGACATGGGCTGGGGTGGGGTTGACCTTTTAGCAGTTACATGTTTTAAGGGAAACTGAGCGGCATACCCTCAGGATCAAAACTTAGGGGTTCCTAGGTAAAATGGCAGATCTGATGCAATACTCTGGTTCATGCTAGGCAAGAACTCTACTAAGATCCGTTTATGTGTTAATTAAGTGCAGTTAGTCACAAATACAGACTATCAAAAGTTAAAAAATACAGAGAAGAATCTCCAAGCCAGGGACTTTTATTTGGATTGCAATCCACATCCACAGACTGGGTGACTGCTATGTCCAGAGAACCAAGGGATTTTATTAGGACAGAGAAATCTCACATGAGAGTTATTTTGGAAGAAAGTTCATTGGCACCTTTTCTACTTTCAACAGCTGGCCTGCTGCGATTGGTGGCAGTTAAAGGTGGTCTTAAGGTCATAGCTGGCTCCAGCAGGTTGTATTCTTGGATTGGATCTGTGATAACAGTTCCTGGAGCAGGCATCTCTGAGCAGAGGGTATCCTTTTCTTTCTTGCCCCTCAATCCATTTTAGTAGAATGTGACAGAAATGGCTCCACATTGTATAGTGAATTTTCACAAAGCAAATTCACATAAAAATGAAAACAAACAAATTAAAATGTAAACTGTATATAGAGCCTTTCCCAGAGTTAAATCTGGGAGAAGTGCATCTCATGATGTAGAAAAGTTAATCTATCAACTTTTAAAACCTTTATTTTTTTAAAACCAGTTTGAAAAAGTGGACAGCCATAGTGTTCTCTTTAGAAAAATATGCCAACAGTGATGCCCAATATGAACACAGGAAAGGATATGGTGATCGTCTCAAGTTGAACTTTTAAAAAGAGATTTGTTTATGACTAGGGTTTTCTTGATACTATATCCTCTTCCTGTAAAGAGGAAGTTATAGACCATTGTGGGAAAGAAAAAACAAACAACTATTTTCTTACTCTTCCAAGAACTGTGTCATTTGAAATCTACAACAGCTCTGAGAAAAAGATTCCGTTTTTGTTTTGTTTTTTTGAACACAACATTAATATTGTAGTATTAAGGTCAGTTAGACCATATCCTAGTTTCTCTGAAACAAGTAGACAGCAGTTTCAGAAGAAGAAATGAACTCTATTAAAAATTAATTGTAATCTGTTTGCTAAATTCCTTTGCTTAAGAGAAGTGAGAGGTTTGAGGTTTGAGGTTTTGGGGTTTGAGGCCAGAGAGCCCCCTGCTAATGTGGTTTTCCCCTTTTTGGCACATGGAGGTTAAAATTTGAATTTCTAGTAGAAGAAAAGTCTTAACATCTGTGAAGTGAGTTTGTTCCAGGGAACATCATGTTTTTGAGGACAAATACAAGATGTTACAATTAAAACCTCTAATTTGAATATTTTGTTACTATAACCAAGAGAGATGTTTCATGTGTTGTAAAACCTATTTGTGAAATGCTACATGAAATTGTGCCTTAGCTAGTAGGCTGAAATTCAATACAATGAACATTTATTGAGAATAGGCTCTGTTGCTGACCCTGTGCTATGTGCTAGAGATGAAATAACTAAAAAAAATATGAACCCTGTGCTTTGTGCTGGAGATGAAATAATTAAAAAAAATATGAACCCTTCTTCCCCTGAAGAAGACAATTAATCATTCAGTTTATAAGGAAATGCTAATTTTACATTCCTACTAAGTTTTGTGCGTTCTTTGGTGGTGATCCATGGTTGAAAAGACATTTTCACCTTCAGTGGGGAAATAATTCCACTCATGTTTTTTACTTTATTTTTGGTACTAGTGATAGAACCCAGGGCACTTACCCACTGATCCCCTCCCCAGCCCTTTTTATGTTTCATTTGGAGACCTGGTCTCAGTAAATTGCTTAGGGCCTCACCAAGTTGCTGACGCTGGCTTCGAACTTGTGATTTTCCTGCCTCAGCCTCCTAAGCCTCTGGGATTATAAAAGTGCGTAACTGCTCCTGGGCCACATGCATGTTTTTGAAGCTACGAATAGTAACTCTTAGTGGGCCTTGAAATCAATGTAGTGGCACAAAATATATTAAAATGTAAATTGGAATAAAGTAGGCAACATTAGAATTGCCCTCATGTGGTAAGGTTGAAACTTTTTAAAGCATTACCATTCTTTGTAGATTCATTAATAAATGACATACTGCCATTTCAACTTAGCATTCTAGAATATAAGCTCTATTACGTCTGCTTGTCCTCTGCTTATTTCTAGAGCAGTGCCTGGCACAGAGTGAACATGTAATAAACATCTATTGCCTGAATGAATATGTGTACTGTGTTGTGATATAAAGCAAATTTCTTACATGATACATATTTTTAAAATGTTTGAAAAATGATAGTCTAATGAGTCACCACCAGACATCAATAAACTGAAAGCTTGTACTCTGATACATACAGGAATAAAACTATCTGCCTAGAAGAGGCAAGGAAGGCTCCCGAGAGGAGGGGGAACCTAGAACTGAATCAGGAATAGAATACAGGACCTCAGAGGTAATCAAGCTGGGGATGTAGCTCAGTTATGAGCACTTGTTCAGCATATGTGACTCCGGGTTCAATCTCTAGTACCACACAACATTCACAAAAAAATAGCATATATTCTTTTTAGGAGTGTGGCCTATTTTTTAAAAAAAGTAATTGGGTATTGTTGAATTTGTGACATGAAGGCAGAGGTGAGACTGGTCAGGTTTCTAGGGACCAGGATATGGTGGTTTCCCTTATATATGTAGCAAATTGAGCATTTACTGTGTGCTAGTCACTGTACCAGACATATAGGAGTAAGAAGAATTACTGATTGTTGGGTGCAAGAAACTCACAGTATAATGACATTATGGTATAATATGGTGCATGTTGGGATGGATGTTCTTGATCTTGGAGAGGATACAAAATAAGTAGCTGCTTTTTTTTTTTTTTTACAATCTGAAATACAAAAGTAAAGATGAAATCCTAAGTATTGCTTTTGGGGGGGCTTGTTCTGAGTGCCTTCTGGACCTTAACTGTTAACTGGACTTCCTGAATTAGGCAGACTCAGGAGGAGGGCAAAACTACCTCTGTGAAGGCAGCTAGCTCCCAAGAGAAAGTGGATCTGAGGACCTCTCATGTCGTGATTCTCTCAGAATTTGCCAGTCAGATAAACTGTCTCTACAGGGACAGGATAACTAAAGAGGCAGAAAGGAGACTGGAGCCACCTGTCTGAAACATGAAAACCGGATGTAGTGGCACACATCTGTAATCCCAGTGACTTGGCAGGCTGTCAGGCATATCACTAGTTCTAGGCTAGCCTCAACAATTTAGTGAGATCTGGTCTCAAAGGGCTGGGGGTGTAGTTCAGTGGTAAAGCACTTGTCTAGCATGCAAGAGGCCCTTGGTTCAGTCCCCAGTGCTGCAAGAAAACAAAAACAAAACCAAAAAAAAAAAAGGAAAAGGGAAACACAAGACCTCAGAAGAAGCATTTCCTATCCCTCCCTCACACCATGTTGGAGAGTATTTAGTTTTATGGGAGCATTGTTTTGAGCATATATTTAAGCTGAGTCATGAAGAATGAGGAGGAGTTAGTGGGAGAGGTGTAAGAAAGTTCTAGGTCAGACAGTGGCCTGTGTGAAGACCCCAAATAGAGGTTATCAGTAGAGTGAGGAGGGAGGCGTGAGGGACTGGTTAGTGAGCAGCCTGCTGGCTACATGATTGTGTCAGAGTTTTGTTCTGAAGCTATGGAATTGGGGATTAGAGTGGAGGCAGACAAACCTGGGTGGTTGTCTCAACTGAAGAACAACAGTGGCTATGGAGAGACTTGAAATGGAAGGATGTTTAGGAGGTATGTTGAAAGAACTTGGTGAATGATTGAAGGCATTTGCTGGGGTAAAGATGGAAGATTGGATGGGGCAGGAAGGTGCTTTCATTAGGTGGAACATGAGACACGGAGACTAGAAGTCAGAACAAAAGTGATGAGGGCCTGAACTAAGAGCAGTATTAAAGCTACTAAGGACTAAAATGATCTGGAATGATGGTTTGAATGAGTGGTACATGATAAGCCTAGATTTCTGTCTTTGGCCCTTGAGCCAAAGTCTGTGCCACTCTCATAGGGGAGTTGAGTGGAGGAGAAGAGTAAGTGATGTCAGTCTCAAAATGTCAGCAGGAGCTGGGACTCCTAAACTGTTGTATATATTCTGTCTGGGAGTGTCAGAGAGGGTGACAGAACTCTGAGCTGGATTTGAATGATGAATGTGGGGGTGATGGTAGGGAGTGATTCCTGACAGATGGAGAGATAGGAAACTGGTTGAACCTTGAGCACTCTTTCCCCTGAGTGTAAATTTCAAATAAGATGAGGCAGGAGAGAAGAGCAAGAGCCAGGTCCTGACGACTTGGCATGCTCTGTGAAGCTGCACAATCTGCACTTTATGCATCTATGAGAGCCATAGGAGAATACTAAGGAGAGAAGTAACATGGTTACATTTTGAGTTCCCTGGAGATCAGCATTGTGGATGAGTTGGGGTGAGCAGAGACTGGAGGCGGGAGACTAGTTAAGAGATGACACCCAGTACACCCTCAATATTTGTGAATGGTGTGAGATGTGGGCTTTGAAATCAGGCAGTGGATAGAGAGGAAAGATACTATGCCCTAAAAGCAGTGACAGAACTAATCTACAGATGCTGAAATGAGGAAACCTGATTTTTTTCTGTGTTTAAAAACCAGCTTAGGCCCTGCCTGCCTTCTTTCCTTCCTTACAGTAGTGGTCTTTTACTGAACCATTAAAATGTCACAAATTGGTCGTATAACTCAGGACCTTATACAGAAATGGGATGACTCTTAGATCTTATTCATCAGTCTGCTGAACTGTTCAGGAACGCAGATCCTGGCCAGAATTTCCTGATATCCTTGTTTTGAACTGTTGGAAAAAAAGCAGCTGAATTTGAAACAAGTTCAGTATCATTTCCTTCAAATATTAACTCTTCTTTCTGGGCTTGTTATCTGAACAATCAACATCTGTCCTTATTTAAACCTATGGATATATTTTTTACCCAAGCAATTCCTACAAGAAACCCATTCTCCTGAATAACAGTGCTCATGGAGAAGAGAGCGTACATAGGCCTTATCTTGTTGTGGAAGCCAAGTCGTCCCCTGGATCATGTTCTGTATGTGGCTACAGACAGTGTGATCAGTAGACAGTTCCTTTCTGTTTCTCCATCATTTGTCAACATGGGGACTCTTCTTTCCAAGGAGATTGAGTTCTGTGTTGATGTCCCTCTGGAGGGTTCTTCTAGGACTCTTCACAGTTAATGTGCATCTCTCCTGGGTGGTGGCCCCAGGCTAATTGCTGAGAGTGGTCTTCATTCTTGTGGTAGGTGTGGCAAAGAGGCCAGATGTAGCATTTCTAGTTCAGAACTCTATCCTCAGTCCTCCAATGTGGGTCTTCTCATGTCAGTCCAGTCATTTTAGTCACAGCGCCATCTTGAGCTCTCCTCTTATTACTTCTAGACAGTTAGTATTTGGGTACAAGCAAATTTACAAGTTCAATGTATGGATGTGTTGTCTCTATATCTAATGCTTTCAGTATCTCTCACCTAACTAATGCCTCCTGTCTGATGAGTCTCCATTCCTATTTCTAGCTCAGTTAAATCTTAATTTTTCTAGAACACAGAGGCAATGCAGAAGTACCAGAGGTATTGAGGTAAAGTTGACACAGGTGGAAAAAGCTTTCTCAGTTGAATGGCCTTGACCTTTTCATTGAACAAATAGACTGGCCTATTTATCAATTTTTAGTCAATTTAAGTCAGAGTATAATGAGGTTGGGCATAAAATAAGAAGAAAGATTTGAACCAGGCAATGTTAGGTGTAGTGGTAATTCATCACATCCTCATTTTCCTGGACCTTCACATTTGCAAGTAATTATATTTGCCATTTCTAATGATAGCATCCTAGTTTAGGCCACCATCATCTCTTGCCTGGCCTGCTATACAAATGGCTTAGTTTCCCTGCCTGTAACCTTTTCCCCTGCACTCCATTCTTAACATAGCAGCCCAAATAATCCTCTAAATAAAAGCTTAAGGCAGATCATGTTAATCTTCTGGTCAAAATTTTTTAGACTTTACCATCAGCTCAGAACAAAAGTGAAAGTCTGCTTAGTGGCTGACTCAGTCTGTGTGATCCAGTCTCTTTTGCCTCACTGTCCTCTTGTCCTCCTCCTTACTCCCTCTCTCCTACTCCAGCCATGCTGGCCTCCTGCCATTCCTCCAAACACTAGGCTTCCTTCTAAGGGCCTTTGTTACATATTCTTCCCTTTGCCTGAAATTGAGTGACTCATCTCCCACCTCCTTCAGGCCTTTGCTTAAATGTCACATCAGTGAGGGCTTCGCTGACCACCCTATTTAAAGTAGGAATGCTTTGCCTCTATTCCATGCCTTATTTTTTCCTGCAGTACATGTCAACATTTAATATACTGTATGTTTCACTTAAATTTGTTCATCCCTTGTCCTCCCAAATATAATCTCACTAACGAGTGACTGTTGTGTCTGTTTCATTCACTGCCATATTACCATTGCCTAGAATAGGATATGGGGCATAGTAAATGCCATAAAACTTGCTCAGAATAAATAACTAAATGAACTGTATACATAATCATTATGTCATGTTTATCTCTAGTGCTTTTTCACAAAGCAAACTCCCAAGTCAAAACAAACCCTCTGCAAGAGTAGGGGTTTTGATTTTTTGGTTCAAAAAAGAGAGTTGCATTAGTTTTGGCTATGGAATAGGGGATCAATAAGAGATAACTCAAGTGAAAAGCAGACAGGAGTGAAGACCCCAGTTGAATATTTCAGATTGCCTCCTAATTTTACTCTCTGATTTCATCTTCCTTCATTGTGTAGTATTGGGAAATATCTATTTGGTCTGTATCTAACTGCAGATAGATAAGAACTGTAATAAAAATGAGAAGTACGCCCTGTAGCACAGAGCATCTACTTTTTCAAGGACTCATGTTCTCTGCTATAAGATGTATCATTACTCAAAAATGTAATTTCTATCTTGCTATTGGCAACTGTATGATTCAGCTTAGCCATGGAGTCCAGTGAGGCACTTTCTTTTATATTTGCTCAGCCTTGCCTTCAAGTTGCTGTGGCAACGAGGCCTGTGCTTTACAGAAGCTCAGACACCAGTGGTCTCTGTACAGTGCCCTGCTTTGAAGAATGGGTAGACATGCTTAAGCAATTCACACACACAGCTCCAGCTTAACATGGCCTATGGTGAGCTGTGGGTGTGGTAGAGTTTGGGCACTTCAGTTTGGTAACCTTTGCTACTGGCATTTGTGGTGGGACAATTCTTAATTCTATGGGACTATCCTTTTCTGCATGGGAACATCCATAGGGCGGCCTACCTAACTGCCTCTTGTATTTCTGGATACATCCAGCCAAGAACTACATGCACCATGTTGAAGAAGCAGTAGTCTGGGCCTTGAAAAAATACTTTTATGGCATAGACAAGCAGCTTTCTAGCAACTGGACAAAATAAATGGGGTTGTAGCTATAGAAGTCTTAGTATGTGTAGGAAATACATGAGATGCTTTGGTAGTACAAAGACGTATATTTTTCAGATTCATCCTTTGAAAACTATGGTTGTCTGGTGTTCACATTTTTATATTACAGCTAAGATCCAGTTTGTAAATCTTAGGATGGGAATTTGAGTCAATAAATTTGACTTAAAAATACTTAATCTAAACTGACAGATACCCTGAACCCCCTTCCCTCAAAGAAATGTAATTATTTCATTGTCTATTATAAAGCTCACATTCAAGTATTGAATATAGAGTACTTACAGTTCAAGGCATATGTCCTTGTGAAACTGATTCTATGCCACTTTCCTTCTTCCTATAACTTTTTCTCTACATCCTTCCGGTATTGTGGGCTTGCATATAGGATTCAGTTTTGTGTTAACTTTTTAATGACATGAATTAATGAACATATGGAATGTTCAAGTTTTACCAAAGGATGTACATTTGTCAATTCAGTGAGTACTTCTCCCAAGAAGTTACTACAATGAATAGTTTCTTATGGGTTCTTCCAACAAATTTTGTGTACATATGTCAACATATGTACAGATACTCTCATTTTTTAAAAAGCCACACAAATGGGAGCATGTGATATATATTTCTCTATCTTGAGTTTTTCACTTAACATATAATGTCTCATATTTTTGGTATTCAACAAATGTTTGTTGAGTGATTAAATCAATAATATAACAATATTTACATTCAGCATATAAATTTTCTCTCCTTTTAGCAAGTAATAGATGTATACTTAATGAACATCTTTGGTTATTTTGATTCTGATGCATTCCATATCAGTTTTAGGTAATTTAGTCAACCTTTGCAGAAGCTCATTTGAGATTTTGATAGGGATATCATTGAATCTGTGGATCAACTTTGAAAGTATCACCCTCTAGTTATGTACATAAACACAGGATATCTTTTCATTTATTTAGGTGTTCCTTAATTTTTTAAATGATGTTTATAGGTTTCAGTTAACAAGTGTTGTCTTTCTTTTATTAAATTTGTTAGTATTTTATTCTTTTCTTGTACACAGAATTTGTTTTTATTTCATTTTCATCTTCATGCTTTTTTTTTTTTTTTTTTTTTTTTTTTTTTTTTTTTTTTTTTTTTTTTTTGCTGTGCTGGGATCAAACTCAGAGTGTCATGTGTGTTGTTAGGTAAGCGCTCTACCTCCCCTTACCCCCACCCAGCCACTTAATATGTGGCTTCTTCCGCCTCTCCCAAATGAGTCTATTGAGTAAATTCCTAAATGTGAAGCTACTGAATAAAAACATTTATATTTAATATAATTTTATATATTTAATATTTTGATAAATGTTACCAAGTTGACCTCCAAAGAACTTACCACAATTCATATCAATAGAGTGTAAGTGTGACTTTACTAAGATGTCTCTTGTGTTATGTAGTATGAAATTTTGAACTTAAAGTCAGTTTGGTAAGAGAAAACCAATATCTTCCTTTGTTCACACAAGCTTATTCATTTATAAATATGATTGTATATGTTTTTTGTGTGGGCTACTTTTTTAAGCCCATTTTTCTATTTGCAGTAGACTTATTAACATTCGTAAATAGATTCTGATTTTCTTTTCTTGGGTATAAACTCACAGTTAAGATACTGTAATTTATGCTCATTGGAAATGACTTCTAATTTTTTAAAATAAAAGGTAAAGAACTGGATTTGTATCATATATTTGTGTAAGACTACATGTCTGCATCCATGCACTTTTGAATAGAATTGGAGCCTGGTCAACTAGTGTTACATCCAATAAAACAAGCATTTATTGAATGCCTAATTGGAACCAGATGCCCTATTATAGTGACTCTGCCTTCCTGAGTCCGCACAGTGCAGTGTGGAAGTCTACAGCCTAGAGGAGGGTGGTTCATTCATTTACTTTTTTGTGTGTTTTTTTAAATTTTTGGTACCAGGTATTGAACTCAGGAGCACTCAACCACTAAACCACATCCTCAGCCCTATTGTATATTTTATTTAGGGACAGCATCTCACTGAGTTGCTTAGCACCTCACTTTTGCTGAGGCTGGCTTTGAACTCACGATCCTCCTGCCTCAGCCTCCTGAGCCACTGGGATTACAGGCATGCACCACTGGGCCCAGCTCATTTATCATTTTTAATCGAGGAGGCACCTGTTTAAAATTGTCTAGGAAAGTGCTGACATTTTGTCTGGTTTGGAAGCTGATTCTGCTAGGTTGATTCTGCTAGGCTGAAGAGAAAGCAGGAGCAAAGATTAGAAGGTAAAAGTGCTTGATAAATTTTGGGAATGCTGAGGAGTTAGTAAGTCTATGAGGTGGAACAGGCAGGAAGCTAGGCTGAGTAGGCTGGTAAGTTTGACCATGTTGTACTATGGTTTGAATGTCAAGCTCAAGAATTCGACTTTTTGTTTTTGATTCTGGAGGACATCGGTGTGATTGAGGGATTAGATTTTAAAGTGGAGGCTTCATCAATAGAGATGATGATGGTGGTGGTGGTGGTGGTGGTAAAGTAGCTAAGCTAATGCTTATTTAAATATGAACTTAGTGTCACAACTTACATGTAAGAGTCTATTACCATATAAATTTTTGTAGATTTGAAACTGGATTTTCAGAAAATATATCTTAATATTTTTATAGCAATCTGTTTCATATGAAATTTCAGAAACTTTTATATATGGTGCCAAAATAACACCCCCAACACACAAATAAAAATCCTTGCACCCACGTTCTTTTTTAGTGCTTCTTGGGTTGTATTTAGACTAGAGGTCCTATACTCAAAATACCTCAAGTTTGTAAAGGTTCTATAAATGAAAGCCACCCAGTAAAAGGGCTTATTTTCTCTCTGTGAGTCAGGGCCAAGCAGAGCCTATCTGTCCCAAGGGGCAGGCATAGTTGGACTGAATCATGTTGGAAGTTGGATCCAAGTGTTGGTAGAGCTTCTGATTTTTGTGAATTCACCCAATATCTAAATGTTGACTTAAAATTTCAAATTAGCTCTTATAAAACACATTTGGCCTAGGGATCAACAATATACATTTTGATTTTGAATCTAGACATTTTAGACTAGCCCAAATCCTTAAGTAATTTAGGTGTGACTCTCATTGACAACAATTTTTGTCCTCCAGGGAAGAGATAAGATCAAGACTGTTAGAATTGCCATTTTAAGTATTAGAAGTATGGTTGTGACTCTCCAATTTAGATGTTGTAATTTAGCTATACATGAAAAAGGAAGATATTGTTTATATAATGTAGGAAGGTGACGAGTTTGGAGGTGGAGGTGCACTGGGGGGTAGTTAACCTTGAGGCAGATTATAGCTTCTAACACTAAAAAAACAAAAATAAAAAAAAACTGTATTGTCAAAACTGGAAGACTTTAGAGAGTTTTAAGAATTTTAGGTCACCAAAGATCTCAAGAGAAATCAATCTTGATAGGAAAGGTGTTATTTCCATTTTTAGAAACAACTTATTTCAAAACACCTTTGTTTAGAAAAACCACAAAGCAAGATTTGAAATCTATTTCAAAGCCTGTTTTGTATTCACTTATTTAAAACAAAAGAAATGGCCAAGTACAATTACTGTTATTCAGGATTCTTTGTAGAAATATATCAGTATATACAATGTGATCTTCTGAGAACTGATCATCTCTATGTATTGCAGAGTTGACATGAACAACTAACCTTGAACAGTCCAAGAGATGGCTGAATTTATATTCACATATATGCTGTGGATGGTCAGAGGGTAATGTGAATTAAAGTAGTATATCAGGGTTTTTCCCTTTTTCACTTTTGGTAAAGTGATGAAGTCATAATATCAGTATTGATCAGATCAAAAAAGATAGGTAAGACCTTGTTATGCAATAATTTGTTTTAATATAGATACTTACTAGAAATTATTATTATCAAATGTGATGTTTTACTTTTATAAGCTTTCTCCTACCAGTTAGGAGGTTGAGAAAATACTTTTATGTTGTATGTAAATATCTTCTTTAGTTTTTTTTCATAAAGCCTCACATCTAATTTCCTTCACAAACTAACACTAAGTAAAAAAATATTCATGGTAGAGCCTTTGGAAAATTAGAATACATTTTTTTCATTATTATTAGGTAGTGACAAATTTACCAGCCTACTCATGCAAACTTCCTGATTCGTCATCTTAATGCAGTAATTCTGGAGGTGGGTGGCAGCCTTAGGTAAAACTGCCATTTATGTAGCAAAAGATCATTATAGTTTGCTTGGGATTATAAAGCTTTGGCAAAAGGATACCAAAAAAAAAAAAAAAAAAAAGCTTTGTCAACAGGAAGTTAAAAGAAATATGACTGGGCTGTGGTTGTGGCTCAGTGGTAGAGTGCTTGCCTCGCATGCGTGAGTCACTGGGTTTGATCCTCAGCACCACATAAGAATAAATAAAATAAAGATATTGTGTTCATCTATAGCTAAAACAGTTTAAAAAAAGAAAGAAATATGACTGGCATGGAATATAACCATATTTGCAAATTTATCTTCCATTGTTTTACACACATTCTTAAATTTTATCTTTCAATAACATTTTTCCTGATTATAAAATCAAATAATACTTGATGAATTTTTGTAAATACTTAAAACCAACCAAACTAAAATAAAAAACAACCAATCATCCATAATCCCATCACTTAGAGATAATAACTGTAAAGGTAGACTGTGAAATTAGACAGATCTTAGATTTGGATCACGTAAAGTACTTTTTTCTTTAATTTGTTCTAATTAGTTATACATGACAGTTGAATGCATTTTGATACATCATACATAAATGGACTATAACTTCTCATTCTTCTGGTTGTATATGATGTAGAGATACACTGGTTGTGTAATCATATATGCACATAAGATAATAATGTCCAATTCATTTTACTGTCCTTCCTACCCTCATACCCCCTCCCCTCCCTTTACTTCCCTCTGTGTAGTCCAAAGTACCTCTGTTCTTCCCTAGCCTCCTGCCCCTTATTGTGAATTAGCATCTACATATCAGAGGAAACATTCAGTCTTTGGTTCTTCGGGTTTGACTGATTTTGCTTAATATAATATTCTCCAGTTCCAACCATTT